>JAQQSW010002462.1:0-14952 GCA_028646575.1 Pseudocheirus occidentalis
CTGGGGAAGAACAAAACTTCTCTGATGCAACCTGGTTATCAAAAAGATATAAACAACAATGGATGTAGAGTCAGCACTCAGTATCTGGGACTGGGAAGAGCTGGGTTCAGATCCTGCCCCTGAAGTTTGCAAGGTATGTGACCATGTATGTGGAAGGCACATAACCTTTCCAAGACTCAGTTTCTCCAACTGTAAAATGGGGGTAATGAAACTTATAGGACCTAGTTCACCAAGTTACCAGGAGGCTCAATAGAAATAATGTGTAGAAAGTATTTTGCAGGCTATAAAACACTATGTCAGCTAGTATCTATGATTAATTCCTAGATTTTCTTTGGAAGCTGGCATCGTTGTGGTTCAGCAGTGATATACTGAGTCTTTTCATTGGGGTGGTACAGAACTGAGCACAAAGACGCTTGACAAAGAGTTGTTGATGGTTCACTCGTATCTCCATGGCTTTGCACTGATCCACTCCCATGGCTGGAATCCGTGCCTACTCACCCCTTTCCTTTCAAGATGCAGCTCGAGTACCACTTACAATTCAATTCAATTCAATAAGCATTTATTAAACACCAGCTATGTGCTTGGCGTGTGGTAAATGTTCAAATCCTACCTCAGATACCTGTGTGACCTTGGACAAATCATTTGACTTTTCCGTGCCTAGTTTCTTCATCTGTAAAATGAGGGCTGTAATAACACCTAGTTGTTTTGCAAATATTAAAACCTACTTAAATTAGCTATTATTATTAATGACACTAACATGCTCTATAGGCTTTAAAATGCTACATAAATGTCAGTTGCTATTGTTCATCTTTGTATTCACCATATTTGGAATAAGTGAAAACTTCTCGAGCAGTTTGAGATCGTTACCTTCCTTTTTTTTCCTCTTCCATTGCTGCTGTCAATCACTTTCATTTCTTTGTCTGCTTCCCCCTTCCCCCCCCCCCCACTGGGTGGGCTCCTCCTCCTGGCCAGTGGGAGTCAGGGACAGCCCAGGCTCATACTTCCTCCCTTGCTTTGGGACCCCCTCCCTTTTCTTGCTGTCCCATTTGGGGAAGATTTTGGTGAAGTCTGCCTCTCACCCAGCAAGAGAGGAGACAGTCAGGAAGGGGGCTTGACTACATTAGATTATAAATTCTTGCACTGTCCTTTGTAACACTCCTCTTCTCCATGATGAGTCGTGGGGAAGACCGCCCTCTTCTCCTGGGGAAGAGAATAAACTCCAGTTCTTATCCTAAGAGATCTCTGTGTTTATTTTTTCTCTAAATTAAGGATGAGGGTTATTTTTCATCCTAAACAACCACAACATCTAGCACCAAGTTTTCTTCTTTGATTCCTAACATATACTTAGTACAACTATGAAGAACTGATGAATACCTTAACCATCTTTCATATTTGTTAGCAAATTACATTTGTCAAAGGACTTTAATATTTAATTTAACAAACACTTGTGAAGCTCCTACCATCAAAGGCATTGTACTAGGTATGGAGAAACAAAGCACAAGGGGAGGGGAGGTCCTTGCCCTCAGGGGGTTTATGCTCTTGAGCTGGGTTGTTGTTGACTTGTTTTCAGTCATGTCCTACTCTTCCTGACCTATTTGGGATTTTCTTGGCAAAGATACTGGAGTGGTTTGCCATTTTTTTCTCAGGCTCATTTTACAGATGAGGAAACTGAGGTTAAATAGGTTAAGCAATTTGCCCAGGGTCACACAGCTAGAAAGTGTCTGAAATCAGATTTGAATTCAGGAAGATAAGTCTTCTTGATTTCAAGCCCAGTGTTCTATCCATTGTGCCACATTGCCACTCTCTAATAATGGCATCTACTTCAAAATCAAATAAGGATCAAAGGAGATATGTGTGTGTGTGGAAATGTTTGGAAATTATGGTAAAAACAAAAGATATTTTTATGAAATTTACAAAAATATTATATACATATACGCGTGTATGTGTGCATCTGGAGTGTTCCACCCTTTAAACCACAATTCATATGACTAACAAGATGCTCTATGCCTTTTTTTAAGGTGAAAATGCCTCTGATTGAATTATAGACTCAAATATATTAATTAGCTGTGAACAATTCCAAGACCCTCTATTAAATCGTTCAATTAAAGGTATACACTAAGTATGAACAAGTCTTTAATCAATTTGAGAGCAGTGAAGTACTTTTGAACCATTAGATGAAATCAGGTGATGCCATATTGGAAATGTATTGGGATTTGTTGAAAGAATTAGAGATGCTCTTGGATTTATGTATATCGGAGAACAGATTTGAGCAGGTGCTCTTTGAGGAGCCAGAACTTTGAGGGCAGCAACAGGTAGGTAGCTGGGTTTGGAATGAGTCTCATCCCATTTTCTCTTTGACTAAAAGATAATGTGAATTTCAAGAGGTGGAAAGGCCTGGATTTGTCCTCAGGGATGGCAGCATCCCAGGAGCAACAGTGGTCTGAGGACAAATTAGACAGGCAACTTCAGGAAGCATGACCTCTTTCGGTTAGAAAAAAGTGCAGCTATGGCACCAACCCTCAGGGTCCAGGACAGAACCACATTTCAAGAGAATGAAATGAGAAACTTTCAGGTCATTCAATAGTTAATGATAATTTTTTTTAAATTTAGCTATAGTAAAAAAGGATGTTTAACAGGTATATGTGCTCAGGAACCCACAAGTTTGATTTAGCTGAACAAAGCTCTCTGCCCACCCCCACCCACCAGCACCCCAGGATGTTTTGCACTCAGCTGCCCCAAAGTGATGTCAATAGCTCAAGTCTTTAATCCCCTGAGTGAATCAAGTCTTGAGGATGATTTGAATACCTTTTAAAAGAAAACTTTCTCAGTCTGTATAGTGCTAGAGAGAGGGGGGAAAGGTTAAGATATTATATTGCTCTCACCAGAACTTCTATGAATTATCAGGATCCATGAATTACTCTTTGGCCAAATATGTTGACTCTGAGCTCACTTTCCCCAGGAACTAAGTTTATGGAACAATGTGTTCAATGTGGGGAAAATGTTTTATATCAACTGGCCTTACTATACTATCTCAGTAAATATCCCTATCAAAAAGCTAATTAACTCTGACTGGCTAATTGATAATTAATATGTATGTGTGAGGAAGCACACCAGATGTGGGCTCATGGGTAAGAGTGCCACAATACCACCCCTAACCACTCAGAGTTACCCCTAGAAGCATGAGGGAAGAAGTAGTCATATACTCTTGGGGTACCTAACCTGTCAGAGGAAAGCAGGATTGAGAAAGTAAACCCAGAGAGATCACATGTAAATCTTAATGTGCTATATAAACATTAGCTATTATGTCAGCTAGCAAACTCAGGTCTTCTAACTCCCAAGTCTAATTGTATTTCCATCCCCGACCCATCCTTCACTCTAGGAAAATCTCATTGTTCACTAAGAATTCTTCTGCCTCTCTCATTCCCAGATTCATGCAGAAGTTATAAAAAAAAATAGCATGAAAGGAAAAAGAGAGGAAATTTGATTTGTTTTAAGGTTGTAGCCTGATTTCCATGAAACCTGTCACCTGAGTTGTTCCAGATCCTGTATATAGGGTCTTGTTGCTAGTTGTGGCTGATATGGAAGAGCTGAGTTGACTACTTTTTTTCTCTACAGAGGAGAAAAACAGAAGGAATGAGCTTAAGTAAGTGCAAGAGGAATTCCCTTTGAAATAAGAAACATTTTCTTATGGAGAAGACTGCTGAGACTTTGAAATAGATGACTAAGATAGATGAGGGAAAAGCCTGCCCTGTCAGAAAATATTTTAAAATGGAAACTGACTAGGCTAGAGAAGGTTCACCCTGATCTTCCCAGAAGACCCCTGACAGAGAGGTGATGTACTCAAGATGCAGAACAAGACCATGTTTTGGTACATGGCCAGTATGGAAATTTGTTCTGCTTGCCTATGTACATTTATTACAAGGCTTTTGCCTTTCTTTCTTCCTTTCTTCCTTTTTTAGTGGAGCTTTTTGGTGGTTGTATGGTGATGGAAAATTGGGATAGAATAGGAAAGAAAGAGAGAGGGAGGGAGGGAGAGAGAGAGAAAGATGAAGAAGGAGAACAAGGAGGAGAAGGAGGAGAAAAAAGGAAGGAAGGAAGGAAGGAGGGAGGGAGGGAGAGAGGGAAAAAGAAAAAGAAAGAAAGGAAGGAAAGAGGGTTATTGAGGCATCTTTTCTTATGGAGGACAAAAGAACAGAAGGTAAGCCAGAAAGAAGACCAGACAAATAGGACAGTTTTGGAAACTAGAAGTTGATCTTTTTATATACTTTAAAAAAAAAAGCAAACTGTATATAATAGAAACTTGCTATTTCATGTAGAATCATTTTTTCTGTTCTATTGTATATATATATAAATGTTCATTCTATTTGGTGAAGTTCAGAATAAAAATGAAAATTAATTTATAAAAAAGACTTTCCTGGAAGCAGGGAAATGCACTGGATGACCTCTGAAAGCCCATTTCAACTGAGAAGTCCTTATCTCTGGGAAGAGCCCCGCTAAGAAGGAGACACAAGATAAATACTACTGAATCTGCCAGATAAACTACCATCTTCTAACAGCCAAAGGAGTGGAATTGTGGGGAATTGCATGACCCAGAAATGAGTTTTGGAACTATTTTTTAAAGGATATTAATACTGTTGGAAAACTTCAGCTAACAAAGCTCGGCAGAAACCAGAGCAGAAGAAATCTCAGTCCCAAAGTCTTGGCTGAGAAATCCACTTTCTCTGCCAAGCAACCACACGTTTAAGCTTGTGAATAATTCCAAGCTACGTGTTTAAAATACTTTTCTTGGTTTTGCAAGTTGAGGGCTGGAAGAAAATAATCTGTCATTATGGAGTTTGGTCTGCAAAATAGGTTGGCTGAAAGCGATATGTTGAAACAGCAGTAGTTGGAAAGCATGACTCATGAACACTGGGGATGTAGATCCCATTGAAAGGGATGAAGTGAAATCCCAATTTAAGGACCCCAGAGAAGCTGTTATACCTTTCTAATAATAATTACCCATGCTTTGGTAATTCCTTCTTTTTCAAAGACCGTTTGCGTCCATTATCTCACATTTTTTCTTGTAACAGCATTTTGAGCTAGGCAGGTAACTTTTCAATTCACAAATAATAAATAGGGTGTTGTGAAAAGAGTACAGGGTGCACAGTCAGAAGTCCTGAGTTCTACCCAGCACCACCCCCCTCCCCATGACTAGCTTTGTGCCTTTGGACAAATCATTGCCCTTTTCTGGGTCTCTGTTTCTTTAGCTGTAAAATGACTGATTTGGATTAACCGATCTCAAAAGTATTGTGATCTGGGATTCTATAAATTGCTTGATGGAGAATATAAAAGTGTATGAGAAGAAACAGTATGTACCACAGTGTGTGTTAAGGTGCTTAAATTACCTGGAAAGGAGGGTCACTATCTTCTCTACAATCCAGCTCTTCTTCCCTTCTCCATAAAGACTTTCCTAATGCTGGTTCCCCTTGATGTAGTAGAAACAGCTCAGGGCTTGGAGTCAAAAGAGGTGGGTCTGAGTCTTAAAACTGTCCTCTGGTACCTAGATAACCTTGACAGGTCATTTCCTTTGTTGGGGCTCAATTTCTTCCTCAGTAAAATAGGAATGGAAAGAAGGAAAAAAGCATTTATTAAGCACCTGCTGTATTCTGGGCACTGAGCTAAGAGCTTTACAAATATTTCATTTGATCCTCACAACAATTCTAGAAGGGAAGTGCTATAATTGTCTCCATTTTACAGTTGGGAAAGTGGAGGCAAACAGAAGTTGATTAGCTGGTGGAGGATTACACAGCTAGGAAGTGTCTGAGTCCAGATTTGAACTTGGGTCTTCCTGACTCCGGGCCTAGTGCTCTACCCATTGAATCACCTAGCGACTAAATGACCTGTAAGGTGTCCCATTTCTGACATGTTGTGATTCTGAAGGTCATTGATCAATATCAGTCAGGATGAATTGTACTCGTTTAGATATGTTTCAGAAGCAGCATCCATCTCTTCACCTTCTTACTGTTTCTAATATGAATTTAGGGCATTCTTATGCTTCCCTGGGAATATTAATATCCTCTTCTATATAAATCAAAAGGCAGAGCATCATCAGCCCAAGGGAAGGCATTACCTTCCACCAGTTAGATGGTTTGGTGGAGAGAATGATGGACTTTGGGTCAGGAACATCTAAATCAAGTTCAAAGTCAACCTCTTCTTAGCTGTGTGACTAGTAGGCAAGTCACTAAATCATTTCCTTGTCCACAAAACAGAGATGGTAAGAGCACCTATCTTGTAGAGTTGTTGTAAGAATATAATAATACGCACAAAGTTTAAAATGCTTTAAGTGTTAGCTATTCTGAGTAAGTTTAAAATATATATATATACATATATAGACACAAACACATATATATATGAATGTACATTCATGTAGGTGTGTTCGTGTGTATGCATTGAGTATGTGGATATGTATGTATTGTGCATGTGTGTGTGTATGTGTGTGTGTCTGTGTGTATTGTACCCCATTGGCTCCCAGGATAATCCCCTTGCACATTCAGTATTCCTCCTGCTTCTCTCAGCAGTTCCCCCATTCCCAGCCTCACAGAGAAATTAAAGAGAAGTGGAACCAAAAAATAGACATATGCATGTATGACAGGTATACATGTACATGTATGCAAATGCAACTTGTTTTGTTATTGTTCCGTTATGTCTGACTTTTTGTGATCTCATTTGGGGTGTCCTTGGCAAAGATACTGGAGAGATTTGCCATTTCTTTCCCCAGCTCATTTTACAGAGGAGAAAACTGAGGTTAAACAGGTTAAGCAACTTGCCCTGGGTCATCCAGCTAGTAAGTATCTGAGGCCAGATTTGAACTCACAAAGATGAGTCTTCTTGATTCCAGGCCCAACATTCTATCCACTGTACTATCCAGCTGCCCTTATGTAACTTATAGTCTTAGAGAATTTCCAAGGTCAGTCAACAGTTAAGTGATTTATCCAGGGTCACACAGCTAGTGTGAATCAGTGGCCACACGTGAACCCAGGTCTTTCTGGCTACAAGGATGCATCTCTATCCACCTTGCTTCCCCACCTCTCCTAAGCACCATTGGATGGAAAAACAACCCTGGAATCAGAAAGACCTGGGTTCAGGTCCTGACTGGGCCCCATCCTGGCTGTGTAATCTCAACAATTCATTCAACTTTTCAGTGTTCTAAGGATCTCTCTAAGACTTTAAGTTTTAGAGAAATTGCTGACCTGCAATGGCAAATCCTTTATCCAGGAGTTCCCTATCCCAGTGAAATCACAATTCTATTCCTTATCTCTGTGTCTACTTTGTGTACTTTAAATAATTTGCTGCCCTGTAATATAATTTCCATTTTGCAGATGAGGAAACTGATGTGCAGAGTGTCAGGATACTTGTCCATATTCACACAGCCTAGTGTGTATCAGAAGTGGACTTGGAACCCAATGTCAAAGCCAGAATTCTAACCCCTACATCACACTGTCTCCTAGCATATAGAAATGACCAAGTATATGCTCTTGATACATTGTAGGTGTTTAATAAATGTTGACTGATTGATTGATTTGGAGAACAATGGAAAGATGAGTCTGATTAGGGTAGAGAATATATACTAGAGAGGAGCAGCAAAGCTCAGATAATTAGCATAGGAGTGGTTTTTGATGAGTTTGAATGCCAAGCAGGAAGCTCTGGGGCCTTATGCATCATGTGATGGCATGGAAGAAAGAACACACAACTAGGAGAAAAGAATCATGGGTTTTAGTCCTGTCTCTTCAACTAACTATGCAATCTTATTTATTTTATTTTTCAATTGACAAGCATTTATTTTTTTCTCTTTCTTACCTACCCTCCCTATAAAAGAAAGGAAGAAATTCCTTGTGACAAGTGTGCATATTCAAGTAAAACAAATTTCTAAATTGGCCGTGTCCAAAAATCTATATTTCATTCTATATCTTGTACCCATCGTCTCTCTGTCAAGAGGTTGGTAGCATGCACCATTATTTGTCTTCTAAAACCTTGGCTAGTCATTGCATTGATCAGAGATCTTAAGTCTTCGAGGTTGTTGTTCTTTATCATATTGTTTTCATTGTATGCATTGTTGTCCTGGTTCTTCACAAATCACTTTGCATCAGTTCATACAAGGCTTCTCAGATTTCTCTGAACCCATTCCCTTTGTCATTTCTTATGGCAAAATAGTATTCCACCAGGGGCACCTAGATAGTGCAGTGGATAGAATGCTAGTCCCAAGGTCTGGAAGACTCATCTTTGTGAGTTCAAATCTGGTCTCAGACATTTACTAGGTATGTGACCCTGGGCAAGTCACTTCACCCTGTTTACCACAATTGCCTCATCTGTAAAATGAGCTGGAGAAGAACATAGCAAACCATTTCAGTATCTTTGCCAAGAAAAACCCAGATGGGGTCAGAAAGAGTCAGACATGACTGAAACAACAGAACACCAATGACAACAAATAGTATTTCATTAGCTATGTTATTTTAAAGAAGCCACTTGCCTCCCCCCATCCCAGGCTTCTTTCTTCACTTATAATGGGAAGGTATTGAGCTGGGCAATCTCTGAGGCCACCTCTAATTCTAAAAGCATATGAGGATGCATTGAAAATATTAAAAACCAGAGCATATCACCAAAGAATCAAGAGGCTGGGCACGGGAATGTGGTTGGGAGAATCACGAGACCAGGGAGGGCAATAGGCAGGCCCAGACAGACGGGTTGATATAGATACTCTCTCTTCCTTCTTAGTCTCCTTCTTGAGCTCGTAAGAGGCCAAATTCCATGTCATAAGGGTGAGGTTCAAGTAGAATGAATGAAAAAAAAGCATTTATTAAGGAAATGCTTACTATGAACCAGGCACTGTGCTGAATGCTGGCTATACACAAGTAGAAAAATGAGACAGTCTCTGCTGTGAAAAAGTTCTTTATTAGTTGGGAGTCAGATGGAAAGTCCCATGGTCCTGAAGGTACAATGGAATCCCTTGGACCTCATGTATGGTCCACGGCCCAGAGAAGAGCACACAATTTTATTTTTCACTAAGTGTGGGTAAGAAGACCAATGGCACAAATCTGACAGACCCTGATAATGACAATGGATATGAGCCTGGTACCCCTTTTGAGAAGAGTCAAAAGGACATCAAGCCCCTTCTTCAGAGTGGCCTATGAGAAGGACTCTTGGGAACGCTAAGAAGGTCTCAGGGACGACAGGCTGAACGCATTTCCCTATCTTTTCCCCTCTTTGTGCCCTGGGTGCCCAGGCTGAACACCCCTAAGAATATGATTCCTTCCTTCTCTGGATATAGGGTCTCAACAGCACACAAAGCATCCTCCTGCCCCCAAACCTCATTATACTTCCCAGCTGGGATTGTAGCAATGTTTGTTGCTTTCCCGTGCCCTGAGGAAGCATAACTGGGCCTTTGGAAGGGGAAGAGCCCCAAAATGCCTTCCCTTCCCACTCTTTGAAGCAAGGCCTGGGGGACTGGAAAAATCTTAAGGGATGCAGACAGATTTATTTTTTGGCTGCGAGAGGAAGCAAGTGGAACCTTGTTAATTACTATGTAAATTACTCTAATAGCCTGACTCCCTTAGTACAAATGTTTGGAGGTTTGAGTATGGGGCAGAGGTAGGCCAGGGATGAGGGGAGGGAAACATGGGGGTTCAGAATGAGAAAGCTGGGGGGAGGGAGTGAGAGAGTGAAGCAGTGTTTCCTAGGCTACAGATCTCACAGTCGTGATATTTTAGGAGTTAGGCTCATGCAAGAAAGAAACTAAAGGTGAATGTTGCTTTTTTTTTCAAACTAGGGTAAGAAATCCAAGCCCATCCAATCCAAAAAGCAATTATTCTGAGTAGTCAACATATGATACTGGAATCCATGGGAAGCTTTCCATGAAACATATATTATAGCAGAGAAACATAATTTTAGCTATAGAAAGGAGTTACATATAAGAATACTGAGGTAGAGAGGTGACTTGACCAATATAGTATTTGCTTAATAAATGCCTGTCGATTGATTAATCTGAATTACAGCAATTTAATAATTAGAGTACAAATTGTGCACATCTCTTACTATTCTGTTGGCTCCATGAAGAGAGAGGCATGTCATTAATGTTTGATGACTACACCCCCCCCCAAAAAAATTAACTCAATGGAACAAAATAAAGCTTTAGAGGCTCTCTTCCAGCAAGGAGTCTCTGAGGCATATGTCCAGATGCTATAAGATTCAACCACAGAGATAACACCAGTCGGTGACTATTAGCATTAAACAAAGAATAAACCAGGAAGACATTCGCTTACCTCCTCAATGAGGAGGTTGTTCAGATGCTCCTGTTTATGGATATCATTGTGCTAACTACGTCAGGAACCAGAATATTACAAGGGCTCTTGAATGAGACTCAAGATTGCTCAAAAGAGAAAAACCTAAAACTGCATACGAGATACACTACACGGATGAAAGAGGCCAGTCATCTAGACTATGACATGTAGTTGGATGACCAGCCTATTGAACTGATCTATCAGTACATGTGTTTGGGAATAGTTGCTGCAGGTAGAAAGTGATTGGGACCTAAAGTTTCATTAGAGAAAGAAAGTGGACTGGATTCCATTTGGGACATTGTACAGTTCTTTTTATAATATTAAGTTACTTTCTAACACAAAGACTTCTATTAAAAAATATACAGCTACGAAGTTGAAATATTACAATCTCCATTTTATACAGAGGGTTTACAGAGCCATTGTGCTGACCTCATTATTGTATGCCAGCGAAACCTGGACAGCTACTAGCACCATGCCAAGAAACTGAATTGCTTCTATTTGAATTGTCTTAGGGAGGTTCTGAAGATCACCTGGAGGGGTCCTTACTCAAACTAAACTGCCAAGCATTCAAACTCTGCTTCAGAGAGGGCAACTCCAATGGACTGGCCACATTGTTCAAATGCACAGCATACATTTGCCAAAAAGACTGTTTTGTGGAGAACTCACACAGAACAAGCGTTCACATAGTGGTCAGAAAAAGCAATGCAATGACACTCTCAGGGTCTCTCAAGAACTTTGGAACTGATTGTGTGACATGGGAGACACTGGCATAGGACTGCTCAGCATGGAGTGTTCATGTCAGAGAAGGTACTGTGCTCTGTAAGGAAAGCAGAAATGAAACAGCTCAAAGAAAACACAGGATGTGCAAATTTGGAGAATCTACCCCAAATGTTCACACAGATTTGTGTCTGCCCCAGTAGAGCATTCCAAGCTCATGTTAGTCTGATCAGTCACAGTCAGATACACTGAAACTTGACTCTAGCATAGTGATGTCATTTTGGTCCTCTTCAAGAATGAAGGACAACAACCAACCAACCAATCTCCATTTTATAGATGAGAAAATGGAGGCTCAGAATAGTTAAGTGAATAGAAGAACTGAGACTTGAATTCTATATCCTTCAGTTCGAAATCCAGTGATCTTTCCATATTAGCTCCACATACACAAAACTGTAGGAATAATTGAAGTATTCTTGAAGAATATGTGACCAAAGCTTTTAGGTACCTGGATGCCCCTAAGTCACTAATTCCTGTTGCAAGAATCAAATTCAAATCCAACCACCAGTGAATGCTTTTCAGATAAACTCTCAGAGAAGAATCTTCCATGAAAACTACTTGAAAAGGAGTGAATTCATTTTTCTCAAGCAAAATGTAGTTTATATCTCTGTGGATATATGATATATATGTAAGTATATATGTGCATTTATTACACATAAAATATATGTTATTTTATATATTGCGTATAAATATATGTAATGTGTGTGTTGCATCTAAGCATGTGCATAATGTATATGTATATATTATATGTAAACATATGTGCAATGTATATTTGCTTATCCTTTATTTTCAAAGATGACCAATAACATCACAGGGTGATGTCTTAACTTATGTGTGAATTGGATTTAAGTAAGGAAGAGTAGTACAAAGTTGCCAGCCTCACTCTTTCTTTCAGCGTCATCAAAGTCCAATGACAAGACATGACTGGCAATGGTCTGGGATGCAGTGAATAACCTTGGAGTTTTTGAACTCTAAGCCCTCCGCAGCACCTACTTCAGCCATCATGGCCATTGGAACAAGTTTTTCTCATCTGTCCATTACCTGGGGGAAGCCTTCACATGCTTAGGGAAGACACAGCCCTAACTCACCAACAGGTCTGAGGCCACTCGATTACAATCAACCCAGTTAAGCCCCATCTTCCGAGGTGATTCACTGGGGTGTGATTGCTGTGTATGCTATAGCTTCTTGGAGGCAGAGGTGGAGCTGGGTGAAAAGGTGAACACCAAAGGTGGAAGAACAATCCTGAAAAAGGCTTAGCAAGCCCTCACACCAGAAGTTCTAGGTCTCCTTAACACCCTATATCCTCCCCCTACACACACACACACACACACACACACACACACACACACGCACGCACACATCGTGTGTGCAAATATTTATGTAGAATCATAGAATGATAGCAACCCAGAATCTCGGAGTTGTAACAGATTGCAGAGGTCACCCTAGTCCGGTCAATATTGGAACAGGAATGCTATCTACAACATCCCCAACAAGCGATCACCCATCCTTTTCTGGAAGATCTCCAGTGATGGGAAACTCATTACCCTCCAATACCTGGTTGACTTGGGTCAAGTCACATAACATCCCTCAGCTTCAGTTTCTTCATCTGCACAGTGAAAGGTGCTGGCCTTGATGACCTTTACAATCTCTTCTAGGATTCTATGATTGCCAAGTCTCCTCTTGGCTCTAATCCTCTATGATTCTGATTCCTGTACCCAAAGGAAAAAAAGGTATTCCCTCATAAACATAGTCCCTCAAAAATTAGGGAAGAGTGGAAGGAGAGAGAATGTGAAAAATATATCCAAGCCCCACTGCTTGGTTTTCATCCAATTTAACGGCCACTGCTTTCTTGAGTACCATGGCTTCTGTATAAATAAAGCTGATATCCTACATGCTTCCTGCCATTTGCCACACCTAGACTAGAACAGGATTTTAGGACCCAAGGGTAATAGTGTAATCCAAGAGTGCCAATGGGAACAGAGTCCTCAGAGCACATGAGCCGTGTTCTGCCTGCTACCAAACCACAAAGAGAGGCTTACTGAGCCTCCTGCTGGATGCACTTTGGTGATAATATATAATGGAGAGTTCTTCTACCTATGCATGCAATGAAGTCAGAAAGGTGAAAAAAAAATGGATTTTTTATTGGTCGTTGAACCAGAACTGGAAGTACATATAAAAGATTGGTGGGGGTACCTTGACCCCTCTTACTTCCTTGTTGTCCATTCAGGAGGAAGAAGTACCCATGGGGGAGGGGCCTCAGACCATGTCTCCCTCAGAGCCTGGGAGAAGGTATGAAACCACTACCATTATGGTTCTGCTGTTTCTGAGAGAGGTGGCACCAGTGGCCATCTTCCCACTGAGGTACACATGAAGCCATGACCACGTGGCCCTGCTTTATCTGCCATACTGCCTAACTTTCCCAAATGAGCCATAAAAGCACATTGTGCTTTAGAAAGAGCTCAAAGAAGATTTGCTGGTCCCAGGATTAAATGGGAATGGCTTCTAGGGAAAGATCAGTACCTTCATGGTAACTACAGAAAATAATCTGGAGTCTTTAAGGCATGGGAGAGGTCAACATGGGCTGGAATTGCTCGGGACAGATTTCTTCAACTGGTGAGACTTGAATCAGATCCTAGGGCAAAACTGGTTTTGTTCACTCACTGTCCCCTTAAGGTGCCTTGTGCATTTCTATCTCTCTTACTCATACCATAACACTTGACTAAAATTCTCTCCTCTCTCTTCTACTCTTACTCAAGTCCTACCTATCACTGATTCCTCAAGGTCTGGCTTCCATCCCACTTCTTCTGAGAAATATTGCTTGAGCATCCCCTGTGATCCCTACTCCACCAAAATCTCATTCTGTACTTCTTGTCTGTGATCTTCTTAGTGACTGTGTACTGTTCTCAAACTGTTTCATGTGTATCTTGTCTTTCCAAACTGATAATAAGTTTCATGAAGGCAAGGGACTTATCTTTCTCTTATATAACCTAGTACCTGGGATAGACTGTATGGAGTACTGAGGAAGAAAGTGGGCTGGACTGCCTTCAGGAAATTCCAAAGCTCCTTTAAGTGAGTCCAGACTTATCCCAGAAACAAAGATGCATCTTTTTAGTACCAATTTTCTACCTGTGGTGTTGTTTGGCTCTGCAACATGGAACATGACGGTCTCCAAAGAATTAAAATGAATACTACGCAATGGAGGACAATGAAGAGGTGGGTAAGAACAGGTTTCAATGTAAAACCAATGAATATCTCTGAAGGGAAACTGGAGTAAAGGGTGTCATTATGGTAAGGTGTGATTGAAAAAGATGGACTGGTCATGTGGTGAGGGATAGTGGATAGATGTGCTGAATGCTGCATAGTGGTATCATCCAGATAGCAGGAGAAAGTGGGGAAGCATCCACCCAACCACCCAGCTATATTGGGTAGATCTTTTCTGTTGAACTTGCAGGAGGACATGGAAAAGAGTATCATTGCTGGAAAATATGTGAATGGGTGGGTTCTACATCAGTGGAGAGAACATCTCAATCAATGAGATAACAGATCCATTTAGCACTAGGCTTAGGGTCAAGAAGACCTGAGCTCAAATCCAGTCTCAGACACTTACTAGCTGTATGACCATGGGCAAGTCACTTAACCTCTGTATGCCCCAGTTTCCTCAACTGAAAAGTGGGGATCACAATAGCATTTACCTCCCAAGGTTGTTATGAGGATCAAACAAGAAAATATTTGTAGAGTGTTTAGCACAGTTCCTGGCACATAGTAGGCACTTAGTAAAGACACATGTGCCATTCCTTCCTTCCCTCCCTTCCTTTCTTCCTTATTTCCTCCCTCTCTTCCTCTCTCCCTCCCTTCCTTCCTCTTT
>JAQQSW010002463.1:0-14952 GCA_028646575.1 Pseudocheirus occidentalis
TAGACTGTGTGTTAATGAGAATGATCAGAGGATCACAGATTTTGAGCTGAAAAAGACCTTAGTCTAATTCCTTAGACTAGACCATCTAGTCTAATCTCATTTTACAAATGAGGAAACTGAGGCTCAGCAAGGTTAAATGATGACCAAGGTCACACTGTGGTAGCATGAGGATTTGAACCTAGGTTCTTCGATAACCAAATCTAGTGCTATTTTCACTGCACACCATGATGCATCTCCCTGATTTATTTTTTATGCTTTGTAAAGTCTCAAGAGTGAATTTTACTTTCTTTTCAGTGTCCCTACATATTTGGTCCTTTTTCTACAACCTTTTGGAGATTCTGTCTCCTTAGTTCCCTTGACTTTCTCCTTCTTAAATATTTGTGTCCAGTTGTGCTGTTCGTCTTATTTCTTCCTCTCTAAGGTGAAATTAACGGGGATGGATTTTTTTTAAAGACTATCCGGGAAACGTATAGAATATTCTGAATATCTTTTAGGTGCATCTGTGCCCTTGAGCCTCCTATATGATCAACATTGCTCATATTCTTGATATTGAGACAGTAGGTTTAAAAAGCTTTGATTAGCTTCAGAACATTCAATCAAGTAGATTGATATGCATGTCATGAAAGTGCTTAGTGGTGTTTCAGAATTGTCATTTTTGTTTGTTCAGTCATGTCTGATGCTTTGTGACCCCATTTGGGATTTTCTTGGCAAAGATATCAGAGTGCTTTAACATTTCCTTCTACAGATAATTTTATAGATGAGGAAGATGAGGCAAATGGGGTTAAGTGACGCCCAGGGTCCCACAGCTAATCAGTGTTGGAAGCCAGATTTGAACTCAGTAAGATGAGTCTTCCTGACTTCAGACCTGGCGCTCTATCCCCTCTTCCACCTATTAATTGTCCATGCCTACCAGTTATTAGGATAAGGTAGGTGGTACAGTAGGTAGAGCACCGGCCCTAGAATATGGAAGACACGACTTCAAATGATACTTCATATACTTTACAGTGGTGTGACCCTGGGCAAGTCACTTAACACTGTTTTCCTTCGTTTCCTTATCTGTCAAATGAGCTGGAAATGGAAATGGCAAGCCACTCCACTGTCTTTGCCAAGAAAATCCCAAATGTGGTCACAAAGAGTTGAATATGACTGAAAAAGACTGAACAAAAATAATATGAGTTATTAATTCCCCTTCATAGGTTTATAAGATCATAGAACATGAAGGGACTTCAAAAGCCAACTTTCTCATTTTATAGATGAATCCACTGAAGTCAAGAGAATTTAAGAGGTTTTCCCAATGTCATACACTAGTAAATATCTGAGGTGGGATTTAAACCCAAGTTATGACACATTAGGGAGGTATCATGCTCAGTGGAAAAGAGCACTAGAATTAGAGACTTGGGGATGGCTCCTGGCTTTACTAATTATTGTAATAATTCTCAGACTTATAGTCTTAGAGGGTTGTGTGGGGCACTGAAAGTTTAAGGGATTTGCCAAGAGTGATATAGCCAGTGTCCACGAGGTACCATGGCGGAGCAGAAATAGAACTAACCATACTTGGAACCACAGGATCTGAGTTGGAACTGTGACTCTCTTATTTTTAACCTTCAGGTCCTTAGGTTGTCAATTAATTTCTCTAGTAAAAATGAGAGATTTGGATGAGACTATCTTTAGGGTTCCTTCTAGTTCTAAATCTAGAATCCTATGATCCCAAAGACTATTCTCACACTTTACTTCATTATTATAATGGCATTAGATGAAAGTAAATGGAAAGAGAAAAATTATGAGAGAACATCCCAAGCTACTACATCTCTGCGGGTCATTTAGTCAGACTGATATAGAAAACACAGTGAATCAGGGACTATTAGAAGTAGAACTTGCCTTAAAGATTATCTTGTCCAACTTAATCATTTCAGATATGAGAAAATTGCGACCCAGAGAATTTAAGTGATTTGTCCATGGCCACAAAGCAAGTTGATGGTGGTGAATGAACAAAAATAGAGTCAACTTGCTTAATTATTTACATTTCTTCTGTTGTGCATGATTTCTCCCCTTACCCATTTGTGTTGCTCCCAAAATTCTAGGAAACTGGAAAATTTCTAAGTCAACATGAATCTCCTTCTTTCCATTCCACAGAAAGAGATGTCCCACATGGAAGGCAGCATGGTATAGAGGAAAGTGTTAGATCTTGATTCAGGAGAAACCTGAATTTGAACACTACTTCTGCTACTAGTAGAGCAAGTTTAGTTTTCTAAGTTCCAGTTTCCTAATCTGCATAATGGGTACAATAATATCTGGGGTATAGTGGTTTTCAAACTTCATTTTTTTTTTGCTTACAACACAGTATCATTCTTTCCTGGCACTCTCCAGGAAAGTACAGAGACTTAGGCATGTGTATGTGATTGCAAGTGTAACTTTCATATAATTCTGGGCATATGGCAAAACTCACCATGGAGAGTATGCCAAACATACCCCTTGAGAACCTCTGCTCTACTACCTATAGGCTAAGGCTGTCATAAGGATCAAACGAGTGCATGTGTGTGTGCATCATATGTGTGTATATGTTAATAATATATGTGTATATAATACATGTATGTGTATTATATATGTATATATACATGTGTATAAATAATCACTTTGAAAACCTTCATGCTCTACATGAAGATCAGCATTTTCATAATCATCTATAGTGCCAAGTTAGGTGCCAGCATCTGATTATACCTGGCCCATGAGCTCTACAAATCTATTTTTTTATTATTAATTTTTTATTGATTTGTTTGTTTACTTTTAGTTCACAAGATTCAGTTCCAGAATCACTCGAGTTTCAGATTTTTCTCCCCTTCTTCCCCACCCCTCACCCCACCATGGTGGTATACAATCATGTATAGGATCTGCAAACTCTTTCACATTATACAATAGTCTGGTTGTATAGGCGTTGTAGCCAATGGAGTGAACAATTGGAAAAGAGAAAAAAAACCAAACAGAAAAGAATGATAGCATGCATTGCTTCAGTCTCCATTTAAACTCTGGTCTTTCTAGATCTTTCTCCAAATGTAGACATCTCCTTCCATCCTGAGATTGTAGAGTTGTCTTTTAAATGTGCGTTGCTGAGAAGAGTCCAGTTTATCAAGGCTGGTCGTCACACATGATGTATCTGTGACTGTGTACAAATTTTTCCTGGTTCGGCTCTTCTCACTCAGTATTATTTCATATAAGCCTCTCCAGGTAATTATAAAGTCCATCTCCTTCCCATTTCTTATTGCACAATAGTATTCCATCACATTCATATACCATAACTTGTTCAGCCATTCCCCAATTGATGGGCAAATCTATTTTTTTAAACACAAGTTAGAGATTTTAATTTCATTTCAACCTACATCAGATATTACATGATGTAGCATTGCATTGTGGACAGAATGTTTAACTTGCAGAATAGGAAAACCTGGGTTTGAATTATGCCTCTGACATTACCTTTGTTCTTCTTGGCCAGTTATTTAATCTCTCTGAGCTTCAGAAATCTCCATAAGACCAGAAAGTCCAGGCTGGTTGAGATCTGCGCAGGTAAAAATAAAATGGTACTCTATTTAAGGATGCTGTACTCTACTTACTAGACAGGGAAAGTAGTATTTTACAAGTGGTTCCAACATGATAGTTTAATCAGGGCTCTCCAGTGATTAGATAAAAATTTATTAGTTCTCCAAGTTGTATATGCTAGATTTTCATTTTATTTCTAGTTCTCTTTTTCCAAAATGGTGTCTTCTCAGAAGTATTACTATGATTCTTATCTTGGAAGAAAGCAGAGCCATTAATCAATGTTCACCTCTTCCTCCTGTTCAGTTTAGAGAATTTCCTTGGTTCATCCCCCCTTACTGTCAGCTTTGTCCATCTTCCACAAGCTCAATAATTTATGGCAAATGAGAAATATTTGTGCCTCACAAAAAGTTGGTGAACTCTAGGTTAAAACAGAGAAAGATTCTACTTAACTTTCAATTAACCAGAATATTTAAAAATTAGCCAGAATGACCCTGCTCTAAGCAGACCACTCAAATTTTCCTATATTTTGGCAATATCCTACAAATATTCTTTTTTAATTCAAGTATCTAGAAAGAATATTCCATAACCACATGCCTAATAAATTTTAATATACAGTATAGAGTTACATATAACATTGGAGTATGTAATTGGAAATAATCACACCCTTTATTCCCCCAATTTGAATTCCTTTTAACTCAAGAGGGAGTGCTAGAAGAAATTCACTTCCTTTCATTCAAGAATGCCAACAGCTGAGACCTCTGTTCCACCGAGGAAACTTATCCCCCTTACAGATCGATACACTTGACATCATAGCATTTTAAGGGATTTCAGGCAGTGATGAGTGACATTATGCACCCAGTCAGCAGCTGCTAATTTAGGTAAACCAGGCATCATTATCTCATTAGCCAGCCGTGGTGCTGAGGCAAGAAAAAAAGGGGGGAGATGTCCCCCTTTTGGGGGAATGAGAGTCTTTCTTTATGCAAGTTGACTCTATTTAGTTTAGGAAAGAGCAAAATGGTAGAAGCTAAGCTCTTTGAGGACAAGGCTAGAACCTCGGTAACTTTGTAAGTAGTGGATGCTCGTTGATTTGGACCATGTTGTTAAATCATCCCTATTTCTTTACAATGCTTTGCACAGTTCTTAATGAATGATTTTTCTTTCATCCATTCACTCATTCATTCTTTACAGGGGGAATCTAATTATCTTATTTAAGGGAAGCTATATGATTGCACCTTGAGGTGTTTCAGAGAAGACAGTCTTCCAAATCCCATAGTATTGGAAGTGTGAACCAGTATGTATTGACAAGATTGGATCACAAGAGGGCACTCTAACAAAGCGCCTAGCACCCTGCTGCAAAATCTGGTACTTTGCTCTCCATAAACATAAACATCCTGAGAATTCTGGGTGATCCCCGAAAAGTGCAATTTTAAGACAAAATGCCCACCTCCCCAAATGGCTTTTCATTCATTAAAAAAAGGCTTTTGGGGGATGGTGGGAGCAGGGAGGTGGAACTTGAAAAAAAGTAAATCTATTTTTTGCTTTTTTATTCCAGATGATGAAAATTCTTTTATTAGAGTGGATCAATTACAGAAACAAGGCAATTGATAATATAAATGCCTTTATATTTGCTATGCATGTGCTGAATATTTTAGCCACAACTAGTGTCAAGACATTCTACTAAGTCACAGAGGATTCCAATACACCTTTTGGTTGAGAGCTTAGGATCATAGATGAATAATAACTAGCATTTATATAGGGCTTTAAAGTTTGCAAAGGACTATACAACATCTCCTATGACCCTCACAAAAACGGTGGGGAGCAGGTGCTATTATCACCCCCATTTTACAGATGAGATATAGCTGAGGCACACAGGGGGCAAGTGACTTGCCCAAGGTCACATAGCTAGTAAGGTTCCCAGGCTGGACTTGAACTCGGGTCTTCCAGACTTTAGGATTTTATCCTTTTCACCACTTGGCTGACTCTAGATGCTTAGAGTATTAAAACAGAAGTAACATTTCCTGTTCCAGACTGGGGCTTTTATTCATACACTTTAAGAAGGACATTTTCAAGCTACATGTGTCTACTCTGCATTCTCCCACTTAATCCTAGGTGCTACTGACAAAAAAAAAAAGAGTTGGTCTTAAACAAAGGGAGCCTCCCTATATGTGTACTTTATAAAGAGGGAGGGAATGTTCCCCATTTTTGTCTCAGAGGTAAATTAAAAATCCCAGCTTGCATTTTTCCCTGGTATTCAGATTAACACTTGAGGGCTTAATTGCCAACAGTTGAACCCCCTTTGCATGGAAACAATCTTTACTGAAAATAAAATAATTAGAATAATTTATGTGCATATGTGCTATTATGAAAGAGGCTTTGCTAAAGAAGAAATCGCTAGTTATTCAGGGATATTAAGGGCTCTCTCTCTCTCTCCCCTCCCCCTTCTCCAGTGACATGTTTATACTCAGGAACACTTTTAAATTTTTAATAAAGAGGAAGAGAATTCATTTAATTAGGTAGAGTGACTTGTTTATGTGCAGGTTATACATTTATGAGTTTTAATGAAGAAGGGAAAATACCCATTGAGCTGCTTTTGAAGTTTAGCTTGTTTAGGATAATTGTATCACTAGGGCTTAATGGGAAATCGGGTCACAATTCAGGCTGGTGTCAGAGATGGTAGATGATGGGGAGGAAGCCCAGGTAAGTTCATTACACAAATTGGGCCTGGATCACTGGGATGCTTGATAGATTTTGCCCCCAAAGTGAAGTCCTCTGACTTCTCAATCGCAGTGTTTAAATTAAACTGTGGGCAAACTGCTAAGGATATATGAAGTCAATTTCCACCGCCCCAATCCACCATTTAATAATGACACTTTTGAGAGGCTGATTTTTTTTTGTTTTCCTTGCATGGATTGGGTGCAACATATTTTGCCTATGAAATAGTTGCAAATATTAATTTTTCATGTCAATAAGTGCCTCTGTCTCAATAACTAAGCTTAATGTGGGGAAATGGGATGTTAATTGTTTTCTTGAATTCCTTATATGGACACTCCAAATTTCTATGTACCCCTACACTCATATAAAAGGTCTACCTTTCATTGATGAAGTTTTCCCTGAATTAATGTATTGTAACGAACCACAAAGCCCAGGAGGACTTACAAATCTCAGCTGTTTGTAAGCGATCTTCTTTTGTAAGACCTCATGTTTGCCAGGAATAATCATTCCAAATTTATTTAGTGAAAGAATAAAAGATAAACAGTCTATCTTTAGCTGGTGAATAGCTACCTCTTTATAGGTACAGATGATGCAACAGATGAAATTAAACTTTGAGAAAGGTTAAAAAAAATTCATGTTGAAGGTTTTTTTCCTATCACCTTTTATAGGTTACATTTTAAATCACAGTTATCATCTGGAACAATTCCAGTTCCCTAAGCTTGAATAATAATGTAATCCCTAGTGGAACTCCTCTTATGGGAGGGAGTCGGGTAAATGGGATGTTATATACAAGTTCCTGACAACAGATTCATCTTGATATCATCCCAACTGATGGATGGTTACAAGACTGTTGCCAGGCCTTGATTTTTGCCACCTTTAGTTTATATTACAATTACAGTCAAAAAGAGAAAAGTAATAAATATAATTTGAATCCTTTCCTAATTGCAACCCTCCCCAAACCCAGAATAAACCAATAAACCCCAAGTAATCTTCCTTTCTTAAACATTGATATACTTTCCGTCATCATTGAATGACTAGAAAGAAAAGGGGCCTTAAAAACCATATAAATCAACTTTCCCTTTTTACAGAAGGGGAAACTGAGAATCCGAGAGGCTGTGATAATATACTCAAAGTCAGATGGCAGCAATTAGCAGAGCTACGATTCAAGCAGAGCCTTGAATAAATTAGATGCTCAGGAAATATTTGCTGATTGATTGAAGGCTGTTATTACTGACTCGTGTTGGGCTAGGGTGACTAAAGAGAACAGAAATAGAGGCATAAAAGAAAATAAATTGCTCTTATGTGATTGTTGGATAATATTTAGGGTTCTCAAATAAGCATTTTTAAAATGCTCATCATTTTCTCTTTCCTTTCTCCTGTGTATTTAGTGTCTTTATTTTAATAGGATAACAGTATCCCCCTCATTCTGAACTAGCATTATAAAGCTGAGATCTTGTATGGTGTGGGTTTAGCAGCAAATAAGATCTAATCAGATGGGATTTAGTTTTTTTATTGATCTTGTTATTGCTTGGTTACAGCAGAGTAGATAAGAAGCGATGGAGAGGAATTAGAGAGACAGGTACTTCAGACTGAGTCTGCTCCCTTACTAATGAGGGATGATGGCACTGACTATGAATTTAAGTGTAAGGGATAGTAAATGGAAAGATCCAACAGGCTCAGAATAGTGAGCTGAGCTCAGGTATAGACCAAAATGTCAGTGAATTCAAGGGGAAATGCCTCAAATTAAATCAAATACTATAAATAAGGGTGTTGAATTAACTGATTTCTGAGATCTCTTCCCACTCTAATTCCCCACAAAAAGATTTAGGTTGAACTTCACAGATGAGATGACTAGTGTCTTTAATTAGTGTTGGTCAAAGCTACTTCATTTATCTTGATTTAAGGAATGCAGTGGAGTTGAGCTTCCTAATCTTTTGATAGGGGAATATGAATAATCTGCATGTAACAGCAAAGGAATCTTGGACTTTGGGAAAAAAATGTTGATGTAAAAGTAAAAAAAAAAAGTAGTGATTTAGTGGGAGAGGGAAAAAGAGACAAAAAAGAGAATTGGGAATATTTGAAAGTATATTGAACCAGCTACCAGGAAATCCAGAGAATGTAGGGTAATAAGCTGGATGAAGGGGGAAAAAAAGTTGTTGTTTCGTAATAGCAAATGAATTACTCTTGTTCAGTTCTGCAAATAGAACTGAACTAAACAAACAGCCATGGTGTTATTAGATAACTTAATTGTACCAGGCAACATAAAAAGATCTGTCTTCCCATTAGGGTAAACAACACAGGCTTAGGATTCTTCCGTAAGTACATTTATAATGCTGCCTAAGCAGAATTTTAAAAAATTTCGTTATTTTATAAAATTACCATAGCAGGCTTGGGGGTCAAAGAGTGATGTATTCTTCCTGCCTGTCTTCTTTCAGTATTTCAGAAAAGCTGGGTGAAATGAGGGGGAAAAATGGTGCAGAAGGGAGTAACCATTACAAGTGAAATATTACTGATGACACTCTCACTCCCAACACAGAAGACTTTGAGAATCTCTTTAGCAAAGTATTTACAGGTACAATATTTCTATCCCTTTCCACCACCCCTCATTCTACTCTGCCCCTGTCATGTGCAAATTATCTTTACATTGTTGTTAAATCTATTTTTCCCAGAGGGAAAGAAAATTATGTATATTGTACATTATAGTCAAGATGAGGAAAATGCCAGGTTAAATTTATCCCTTTTTAATGGAATAGTGTTTTCGTTTCCCAACCTATCAAACACTACTCTTTTAGTCTGCTTGACTCTCATCTCCTTTATGTGTACCTGACTGTGCCTGTATGGAAAAACTCCGGATAGCCTGGTTGAGAGATGAGTGGTATATAGAAACATTAATGGGACCCCTTATCTGGAAAAGGGAGAAAATCTGTATATAAAATCATGAAAAAAAAGCCAGAGTCCTGAACCTGGGGACCCTGAATTTGTTTTTCAAAATTATTTTGAAAACTGTATTTCCATATGTTACTGTTCCTTTGTAGTTCCATGTATTTTATTTAATGCATCATTCTAAGAAGGAATCCATAGGCTTTACCAGACTACCAAAAGGACTCATGATTTAGAAAAGGTTAAAACCCCTACTTTAGAGGGATTCTCTGAGATGAAAAAGGTTAACCAGCATGCCTCTAGAGGGAAATGGTATTATGGAGACAGTTCAATAATTCCAAATATAAACCGAGATATAATTACTGTTAAACTATTGGTCTAGAGGCATCTTCATCAATTTAGAAAGATTTTTTTTAAAAAATAGAGTACTGGAAATCATATGCTGAAGTCAAACTTCCCCAACTACAAAGACCAAAGGGCCTTGGACAAATGTGTTCAGGCTTTTAGGGTCCAACTGTTAGTAATTCAAGTTCTTAGTATTTAAGAACTGAATGCTATCGTCCATAGGTAAGGGCTCAATTTAACTCCCCATTTCTGACCAGATAATGGCTGAGTCCAGACTTTTCTTCTTGACCTGGTGGTTCAGTACGGATTTACACCCCAGTGATAAATTAATCTGAAAGGGGAAACCACCCACTAGCTGTGTCAGGAGGTCAGGGCCTTAGAGAAACTTCGAAGGGGATGGAAGAATTGGAGTTCCCAGCAGCTGGGCACCTGCTGCTCTGATTGATCTGACTCCTCCCTCATTAGTCCCAGACCAGGTAATGCAAGACAGGAGGGGAAGGAAGCAGAAATCCAAGGATCAAAGAAGAAAGTGTCAAGCTCCCTAGAATAAGAGAAGAACACAGAGAGTGGAAAATGGAAAGCTTCCCTGCTCCCCTCCCCACTCTTTGGCAGGTAAGATTTCTTAGTCCTGCTATTACTATCGAATTTATTTTTGGCATATGGTGAAGTTGGGTGCTTTCTTTTTTTTTAAAAATACATTTTTATTGATCTTTTGTTTTTATATCACTCAGGTTTCCTATTGTCTCCTTCCTCCAGTTTCTCCTGGAGAACTATCCCTTATAATAAAAAATAATGTTAAAAAATGGGTGGGGGGGAAATTCAATAAAAAGTGACCTATATATCAAAAAAGTCTGATGTCATATACTGTAGACCACGCCCATGGTCCTGTACTTTCTACAAAGAAGCGAGGGAAATTTCTTTCCATATATCCTTATCTTTTCGGAACCAAGCTTGGTCACTATAAATCCCTCTGTCTTCAGTTTCATTTGTTTTGTGGTTATTGTAGTCATGGTGCATAATATTTTGTTGGTTCTACTTGTTTTGTTTTTCATCTGTTCATATAAGTCTTTCCATAGTGCTGGGTACTTTCTAATAAGAATGAAATTTTTTTAAAAGACATGAAAATAACGAATTTCTTTATATCAAGTTTCCCATCAGAAAATTTTATGTGGTAGTCTTTATTTTTATCTTCTCAGAAGGTTTAAGAAATTTCACTTAATTTCGCAGTGTGTCCCATGGTTTAAATGAAATCACTCACAGACACATTTTACAGAGTTGTCTCATATGTGCATCTCTGACTTCTGTCTTTTTTCCTCAAGTGAAAGGAGGCCCAGTTTCAAAGGGATTTTTGATCTCACAGCCACACAGTCCCCAACTTCCCCACCTTCCTCCTAGCTCATATTGAAGTTGACAGAAAATTTACTTGATTTCATTTGAAAGTTTTTATAATGAACTAAGGGAATAGGAAATTAGTTTTCATAAGATAGCTGAAGTTATCCAGCAATGTTTAAAAAGCAGTCCTTCTGGCTTTAGTCACAGGCAATGAGAGGATCTTTAATTCAGTGTTTACTCATAAGTATAAGAAAAAGTTTGGGGAGGACATATTGATTTTGCACACGGATTTGTTGATGTGAGACTCCTATTTCTGATCTGCAAAACTGTCAAATGGTATCATAGCAAATGATACAGATGCCAGGTAGTGGCATAAAACTGTTCTATAGAATTGGACTCATCTGGTGAAAAATATTACAGCTACCTAATCTACAAAACTGGGAAGCTGTTTTTGACTTGTTCAGCAGTTGGAATGGCTAATGAAATTAGATACATGACACAGGAAAGTAGAGTATTTGTTCACAAATGACTATAATAAAAAATTTACTCAAGTCAGCATTAACATGGTATTTATTGGAGAGTCTTTAAAAAAATCAAGGTTAATAATTGTGTTTTTTATCCATTTGATTTCAGGTCCACAAAATAATTTAAAACCAAATATTCTTCTTTTCAAAATACCTTGGATTCACCTTGGATTTTTTCCCCACAAATTGGTTATAATTTTTTTTCAATTGTTGCATACTTGTGATTATCTGGGAATATGGAAGTCCAGGTTAGGAAACTTCCTGTACTGATGGAGATCAGAAAATCCTCTCCTATTAATTTTAGAGAACTGCCTGGAACATTGAGGGATTAGGCAAATTGTCCAAGATCCCATGATCGGTTTGTATCAGAGGCAACACTTGAACCCAGGCCTTCCTGACTCTCAGGCTGGCTCTTAAAAAAAAAATCATACCCACAATTTCACTGGTGTAGGAAACTTCTGGTTTGGAAATCCGTTCTACCAATGCAGATCATCAGTAATTGTTTCTTTATCTTATTTTAACTTTCATAGTTGCTTAGTTTGTCCAGAGTCATAGACTTACTATGCGTTACAGGCAGACCTTGAACCCGGAACTTCCTGACTCCAAAGTTGCTTCTCATCTTGATTTCACTTAATTTCACACTAAATTCCATGTTTAACAAATATTTTAGTTTTCATTTGTTTTTCTAAATTAAAAAAATCTCTTTCCTCTACAAGTAAATTAGAAATAGGGGCTGAACCTATGATTCAATGGTATAGGCACCTCATTGTTGAGGAATTTCCTTTTTTCAATGCAGGTTAGCACCTTCTCTTCAAATTATAGTATTAAAAAATACACGGAGTATTTAAAACTTGCTGACTTACCTGCACTGGTTGTGCGACCCTGATAAGGGTAGGAAGACTTTGAAGACAGGTCTTTCTAGCTTCAAGCTCAGTTCTCTGTCCACTATGCCCCCTTGCCTTCTTCTCCACCCCCACCCTACCTACCATAAAGAAAAGGCAAACTCCTATACTGGAGTGGAAGCTTCCCCAGAGAAATGATCCTATAGAACTGATGTCTGATAGGTTCAGGCCCTTGTTAGTTTCTTGCTTTTATTAGGTATTCAACAAATGTTTCTCAAATTGAATTTGAGTGCTTTAGGGGGCTTCTATTAATGCACTTTTTCTTTTTTTTTCTTCTTTAAAAGAAAAACTGTGTTTATGTTGAGGGGGGAAGACTGTGTTGAGTGGTTAACCTTCAAACAGAGTTAAGAAACCTCTCATTTCTCAGTGGTAATGGTTGGGGGGAGTCGTCTTTTTCAGGGAGTGTCAAACTCACATCTCTGTTGCCACTGCTGAAACCTTCACTTAAAATTTATTGTCATTTAGTGCAAAAATTGATGAGAACATAACCTTTGTAAGGTTTTTATGTTTTATTGGCCATAAAAGATAAAATATGGAGTATAAGGAAGTAAAATAGTGTTTTGTTAGGCTGGGAGATGGATTTATGCTTTAACAAAGTGATAGAATAATCAGAGGGTCATAAAGATCAGAGTGTCTGCCTCCTATCTCTTCTTTTTTATGTATGTATTCAACAAGCTTCTCTTTGTGGTTGTCAGGCCCATGGGAGCTCACCAAAACACCAGGCCCCTTTTGTCCGAGGGTATTAACTCAGCTGTTTAGATCAAGAAGAATATAGTGGAGTCTTCTGTTGCAGACATTAAGCAATTGGGATAAGTCTAAATGAAATCAGATACTTGACATGTGCAAATGGGATGTTTGTTCACAAGGGACTCTGGAGCTACATTATGTCTTGAATGAACAGGCAAAAACAAAGTGTTTAAGTTCAATTGAATTTTGAGAGAAACACAAAAAAGATCCTGATCTTTGGGAGTTGGTGGGGGGAGTGACCAAGGAATGCTGGGAAGAGATGGAAAAAAGTGAAATAAATGGATGCTTAGAAACGCAGTTTTGCATGGTAGATAGAGAGGTGGCTGAAAAGTCGGGGGAATGCTCTTGGGGTCTCACTTCTGCCATATAATGACTGTGTGACCCTGAGCAAATCACTGAATTTCTCAGTACTCTATACAACTCTCTAAGACACTCTAAATTGCAAAAAAGGTGAAGAGAATTTTCTCATCTGAGAGTTCCCTATAGCAGTGACATGACAGGTTCAGTCCCAATCCTTATCTCTGTCCCTTCAGAAGGAAATGATTTAAAATATGAATATAAGAATATTTGTCTGTAATAAATATTTGGGGTGGGGGATAGAAAAAATCTCTTTGAAGGCATCTCCCTCCCCCAAATAACTCAATTGACATGACTCTCTTCCATCTTTGGTACCATCACCATCATCACCTTTTCTTTTTCTTTCTTTTTTTTGGAGGGGGGCAGACAGGGCAATTGGGGTTAAGTGACTTGCCCAAATTCATACAGCTAGTAAGTGTTAAGTGTCTGAGGTCAGATTTGAATTCAGGTCCTCCTGACTCCAGGGCCAGTGCTCTATTCACTGTGCCACCTACCAGCCTCACCATCATCACTTTTTCAAGGGACTTGGCAAAAAGTTCAGGAAGAAACATTAAGTCTTTAGAAGGGTGGTTTGGGGGTGTTAGAGGATAGTTGGTATTCTTTGCTGTTAAGACCTGTTGCTTTTTTTTCAAGACTGGCACTCTGGGACATGATACAGGAATAAGATGCATGTTGAACTCAAAGATTTGAAATTATTGTACAGGACTTTTTCTGATTATGTGAACATTGAGTTAAATGCTGATGATGTGAATGCTTTCTTAGTTCATCTAGGAGAAAGATATTTTAGAAATCTTCTTCCCTTTGCTCGACAGCCTCAAGACTATTGACTGAGGATTAAGAGAGAATCTTCAAGAATCTTGTGGCATAGTGCCCTCTTTGGGGGAAGTAGGATGGTAAAGGAAATGAGAAACTAGGAGACTATGACACAGTGGATTCACTATCCCTTCTCACATCCCCCTTTTTTTGCCCTGTAAAACTCTGGTATTGATTCAAGGGAACTCCCAACTGTTTCTAGGCCCTTCTCTAGCCTCTGAGGTTTTTTTTTCCTTCCAGTTTTGTTGTTATTGTGAGAACTAGATCATTAATGTTACTTGAACAAATGGATATTCAAGTCTACCTAGAACATTCTTTTTTTTTCTTTTTAATTTTAATTTATTTTCTTGATTACATCATTCATTTGCACAAGGTTTTGAGTTACAAATTTTCTCCCCTTCTTTCCCCTACCCCCAAGCCCAGAACAGTGATCCCACTGTAAAGCCCTTCCCACAATCTGTTCTCTTTTATGTCCTCGTCCAACACCCCTCTAACTTTCTAGTAGGGCAGGGAGGGTCTCCCTACCCCTGTCCCTGTATGTCTTATTTCCCAGTTGCATGTGGTTAATAATAATAATTATATATACACACATACATATATATGTTTGTTTGTTTGTTTTAACATTTGATTGTATAGCTTTAAATTCTATATTCTTGCGGTTCCTCCCTTGTCACCCATTCCCACTGGAAGGAGCAGCAATTCAATACAGGCTGTGTACATGTATAATTATGCAGGACATCTCCATGGTGGGCATATTGTGAGAGGCTGATTGTATGTCCCTCCTTCCTATCCCGCACGCCCACCTTATT
>JAQQSW010002464.1:0-14952 GCA_028646575.1 Pseudocheirus occidentalis
AAAGAGAAATGAGAATGATGCAAGAAAATCATGAAAAGAGAGTCAACAACCTGACTGAAGAAAACAACACCTTAAAGAACAAAATAACCCAAATGGCAAAAGAAACCCAAAAAGCCAATGAGGAGAATGCCTTAAAAAGTCGAATTTGCCAGATGGAAAAAGAGTCTTAAAAGCTTTTTGAAGAGAATAATTCCATCAGAATTAGAGTGGAGCAAGTGGAAGCTAATGACTTTATGAGAAACCAAGATACTATTAAACAGTTACAAAAAAATGAAAAAATAAAAAATTTTACTTTTTAATTTTTTCAATTTAATTTTTTTTTCACTTATCACCTTCTTGTCAGAAAAGAAAAAAGGGAGGAGGGTCACACCTTTTAACAAATAATTATTATATGTGTCTCATTCTACGTTTTTGGTCCTCTATCAGAAGGTGGCTAGCATTCTATATAATTGGTCCTCCAACATTGCATTGATTAATGTCTTTCAAGTCTTTCAAAATTTGTTTGATTTTTATAATGTTATTGTTATAGTGTAAATAGTTCTCTTGTTTCTACTTTACTCTGCATCAGTTCATACAAGGCTCCCCAGCTTTCTCTGAAATCATCTTTAACTATTTCTTACTACACATTAATATTCCATTTTGTTCATATACCATAATTTGTTCAATCTTTCCTCAGGTGATGGGAATCCCCTTAGTTTCCAGTTCTTTGTCACTAAGAAAAGTTCTACTAAGGGGAGAAGTTAAACTGGGAGTTTAGATGACTCCTCACTTAAGTATGAATGTGGTAATCCACCAAGAGAAGGGATGGGTGCCTAGTTGAAAGCTTTAAAAAAGGTAAGAGGTGGTTTCAGATAGCCATTCTGAGGAATACGAAAGTCATTAAGAGAGAAAAGGATTTCTGTACAGCAGTAATAGCTTACTTGCAATTAAATTGCACAACTTTGTGGTGGACCTGGTTAGCGCAGCTTTGTGACCTCCTTGTTGGCCCCTGAGTAGGAGTGGAAAAGGGAGATGTCGGGAACAAGAATAGTGTCATGTTGAAATGGCCAGCATAGAATGTCAAATGAGTTGATTGCCTGGGAAAATAGAGAGGAATGAAAATCTTTTAAAAGAGTATGTTTATATGTCCAAAGGGCTATAGAAAAGTGCATACCCTTTGATCCAGCAATACCACTTCTAGGGCTATATCTCAAAGAAATCATAGAAGAAGGAAAAGGATCCATATGTACAAAAAATATTTATAGCAGCTCTTTTTGTGGTGGCAAAGAATTGGAAATGAAGGGGATGCCCATCAAGTGAGGAATGTCTAAACAAGTTGTGGTATGTGAATGTAATGGAATACTATTGTGCTATAAGAAATGAGGAGCAGATGGACTTCATAATAACCTGGAGAGACTTATATAAATTGATGCTGAGTGAGGAGAGAAGAATCAGGAGAACTTTGTACACACTTACAGACACTGTGTGTGTGTGTGTGTGTGTGTGTGTGTGTGTGTGTGAGTGATAACTAACTTTGATAGCCTGCCCTCCCCTCAGCAATACAACACTAGAAGACAACTCCAAAAGACGCATGATGGAAAGAGATATCCACATTCAGAAAAAGAACTACAGAGTCTGAATGCAGATGGAAGCAAACTACTTTCTCTTTTGTGTTTTGTTTCATTTTGTCCCTTCTTTCTCATTGTTCGCTCCATTGGTTATAATCCTTCTTTACAATTTGACTAATGTTCAGTGTGAAGGTACTTTTAGAACGTATATTTGATTACATTCTGCCATGGAGGGGGGATTGGAAGAGGAGGAGAGGGAGAAAATTTGAAACTCAAAGGATTGTGGAACTGAATGTTGTAAACTAAAAGTAAATAAATTAATTTAAAAAAATTTTAATGGTATGTTTATAAGACATCAGGTAGTAGAAGGACAGGAGGTTGGATTAGAGAGGAGTGTAACCATAGCCTCGTTAGTGTTGTGTGCATATTAACGCTGATATGAGGCCTCCCTAAAAAGCAGCATGATGTTGTAATGGATAATGTGCTAAACTTGAAATCAGGAATATCTGGGTTTAAATCCTTTCCTCTCATTCTACTTAGTTAAGACTACAAATGTGACTACAAACAAAGCACTTAATCTCTTTGAACCACAAATGACTCTTAAGACTGTAAACTGTAGAAGATTTTTGACCTGTGTGAGTGGAGAGAATTCTTGAAATTAGAAGTCCTTGACATATTGACTTTTGAACTCTTCCTGCCATGTTATTCATAAAAGTCTGGAAGTTATCTTAAAGTTTCCTGTGTACCTAACATGGTAATTTTTTTCAGGTTACTAACAGAGTAACTTTCCTAGGACCATTTCATACTGCACTTTCAGCAGCCTCAATCTTAAGTACTTCTGTTACTGTTAACTCACTGACATTAAAACCCTTAATAATAATTGCCTGTTAACTGAATTCTTTTACTGATATGTTTGTTCTATGTTAAAAGTGGCTCGTTAGTTCAGGTTTTTCCTCACTGCTTGCACTGCAACATTTATCTCCTACATCTAGTCAGAACTGCTATACCTCTGAAGCACCTGCCTTTATCTTAATAGCTTCTATCAGATTTCCCCCTTGCACCTCACAAGGTACATCCTTTGCAAGATCACATTTATCTTTTTCCTAGGTTCTTAGATTTAGAGCTGGAAAGGATCCTTGGAAGTTATGTTGTTTCACCTTTTGTGTTTTGCTTAAGATAAGGAAAGGGAGGTCTCAGAGAGGTTAAATGATGTGCTTAATTTCTCAGGGATTGTTAGGTCCAGGATTAATATGTCCATAATTTTTTAAACGCTCTTTTGGTATCTCTCCTATTGGAGATGTTTTTAAAAAAACAAACAACTGAAAAGCTTTCAAGATTGTAAGTTTCCTACATAGGTTTCTTTATGTAATTTGTATTGTCCAACTACTCATCCTGATTTGAAATAGTGGGAAATAATACATATCAGTATTTCCCAAATATTCAGTTATCAACCCTTGCAGAATGAAGCCAGGTATAGTCTTAGAAGTTTTGGGTTTGTTTTTTTTCTTCCCCATGCTACTGAACTAATGTAAAAGAGTTGGAATCTATTTACCTTCCAAATACTATATGCACAGGTTTTTCCTGTCTAAACAAGTTGTGGTATGTGAATGTAATGGAATACTATTGTGCTATAAGAAATGAGGAGCAGATGGACTTCATAATAACCTGGAGACACTTATATAAATTGATGCTGAGTGAGGAGAGAAGAACCAGGAGAACTTTGTACACACTTACGGACAGTGTGTGTGTGTGTGTGTGTGTGTGTGTGTTTGTGTGTGTGTTTGTGTGTGTGTGTGAGTGTTTTTCAAAGAAATTGTAGCCATTTCTCTCCCTGCCCTTTTCACTGTTATATGTGTGAAGATTAGTAACTATTTTTTTTCTCATTTACAGACCCCAAATTTGAAGAGGCACCTAAACCCTAGTCTTTTGAAGATTAACTACGGAGTGTATATTGCTGTTTGACTCTTTGTCATGAATTAATTGTGTAACTAATCAGTAGTAACAATAAATTTTAATTTTGCTTTCACCAAATATTCATTACATTAATTATGTATCTATATTTAGATAGATTGGACAGGTTTTGTTTTTTTTTTTCCAATTCTGACACATTCTTCACACCTTGTAATACCAGACATGGCAGCACACATGAGAACTGCTGCTGTGAATAATTTTAAGGGTCTAATCACATAGTATAATGATCTCTATTCAGCAATAAAGCAAACATTATTCAATAAAGTAAAGCATAGCATTCATATGTTATGAATCCTTAAGCAACATCCTTAAGCAAAACATATCATCTTAGATAGATAGATAGCACACCACTCAGTATGTCATATGGCATATAGATATATCATTGCATTCAGTAGCATTCTCCAAAATATTTGTTTACACAATTGGGATCATATTGCACAGCATACATCACTGCGTCCCTAAAGTCAAGGGGATCCCAGGCTAGGATTTTCCCTAGCACAACACATCCTTAAGGGGTAACCAAAAATACCACACCCTCCACCCCTAAGTCAGAGTAAGTCACAATCTCCTCAATCAATACAGTGTCCAAGTAAAGTCCTCTCTTATCTTGACCTGAGACTGACTTCCAAACTTCATGGCTCTTCTGTGGGCTGACCTGACGTCTCTGACTCTTGCCTGGATTCACACATAGGCAGCTGTCTGCTCCTGCTCTTTGACTCAGCTCACAGGGACTGTTCCACTCCAAGCCCTTCTTGTTTCCATCTGACATCAAGCTCCAAGGGTTCCTGCCTGCAGCTCCTGTTTCTAGGAAAACAAAGCCTAACACCACTATACCAGTATTTATACATACTACTAGAACCATCATCTCAATTAAGTTTACCAGGTCTTAAAAAGGGGCTTAAGCTAAGTCTCCTTCCTATGGGTGGATCTCTGCTTTTCAGCTCAATTCACTCATAAAGACCAACAGACAGGGCTTCTAAGACATTAACAGACTAACAGGACTTGTGTCTGAGAAATTAACAGACCTACAGACAGGGCTTCTGAATGAGAACACATCAACAGCAAGAGTCTCGACATTACAAACATTCTTTTAGGTCTCCCCAATAGCCCTTTCACAATGGCTTCTCTCAGCTCTGTTTCTCTCTCCACTCTGTTCTTTCCCAGTAATACAGTATATACTGTTTTCAGTCAAACACTTGATCAGCTAAAAATCCAGAAAAACAGCAAAAAATAATACTTTGTGGTTTACATACCTGCAGTAATTCTCACTAGTCTTTATTTTCTTTTACATCTCAGATCAACAGAAGTTCAACACCTCTGATATCAGAAGCTAATCAGTTTACATAAAATGTAAAAATGGGATTATGGCTGGGGGTGGGTCAAGGAAGTGGAAGGTCTCATGAAGGTATGAAAATGTCAGAATACATGTAGGACAATGTTTAATGGGTTCGTAACCTAGGGTCTGTGAACTTAGTTTGATAATTGTATTTCAACATAACTGATTTAATTTTTAGTTTCTTGTATTTTGTTTTTTGCATTTAGAAACATGAGAAGGGGGTTCATAGGATTCACCAGATTACCAAAGGTGGGATCCTTGGCACACAAAAAACGGGTAGGGACCTCACATAAAAGATTGCTTTGGACACATGATCCTACCACCAAGACAACATTATAGGGTACTTAACCAGGAGATAATCACACTACTATGGAAAATAAAAAATTCATTTTAACCAAAATGCAAAATGTGATCTGAAATGATGGTCTCCACCTTAATGAAACCTATGGCAGTGAAGCCACAGTATAAAATTTGCTCTGACAAGTATTTGATAGCCTTGCAAGCGTGCACACATGCACACACACACAGGAGACTTGGACTTGTCATAACCAACATTTGTTCCATTTTTTCCTTGATTTTCTGTTGAATTGAGCTGATTTTTTTTTTTAACCTCTGAATCACCTACTGAAAAATATGGGAAGGGGCTAAGTCTCTTGGTTTCAGTACCCTGTTCTTTTTGTCTAACTCTACTCCAAGGATTCTAAATATTCAAGTAATTGTTCCTACTATCCTTTTTAGAAGGTCCCTCTCAAGGCTTTCTTTGCCCTACCGAAGCTTGTGTGACATAGTTGACCCTGGACTCTACCTTCAGTAGTCCCCAGTAGTCTGGGGAATCCTGGCCTTTCTCAGGTGTGAGAATTTATATTCCTTCCCAGTTTATTTGCCTTCCCATGAATGTATTTGGTCCCAAGAATGTACTGCTTTTGTGTTCCTGGAAGAACTCAGACATTGGTAGGGTCCTTCATTGGCTTCATTTGCTGTATTCCATAGGAAAGAACCAGGGATATATCTGGAAGTATTTAGATTGTTTAATGAGGCAGTTAAAGACTAATTGGTACCACATACCATATTGTCTGTCCCTCAAGTTCTCCCATATTTGTTACCCAAAAAAACTACAAAGGACCAGTTCTCTGGGGGACCTGTTAGTAAGAAAATAGTAATCTCATTTCCAGCAAGTATGTTAAGCAAGGAGAAATTTCAGTGACCACAGAGAACTGTATTTTTTGGCCCTTCCTTTAAAAAAGTTACCCTGATAATTCAGGCCAGTTTCCCTCAGAATAGATTCCTCAAGAAATATATCTCCCACTCTTCAGATTACCTGGGAGGATGGAGTATGTTCAGGATGGATAAGAATAAAATAAAGCTTAATGTGTTTAAGAGAGACGTTTAATTTGATTCACTTATAGGATAGGCACTCAAATTAGGCATAAAGTAAAAACATCTAGCAGTGCTTAAGAACAGGAGAATGTAGTCAGAGTTACCTTTGGAAAACTGGAAAGTGATTTGTTCCATTCTATTGTTCCAACTTTGTAAAAGGGGAAAGGATGGAATCTAAACTATACCAGTGGACTTATTTTTTTTTTCCTGTAAAATTTTATAATAATAAGGGAGTTTGGGTAATCATCTAGAAAAGGAAGCATTGATTTGAAAGAACAACCAAGACTTCAACAAGAACAGAACATGCTGGACTACATTTATTTCCTTTTTTTGACATATCTAAATGCATCAGTGAAATACTATAGATAAGGTTTACCTACCAAAGCATTTGATGAAAACTATCATGGTATTCTGGTGGCAAAGATGGAGAGATGTGGTTTAAGACTATAATTAGATAGTTTTGGGCCTGGATGAAAGGCTGAACCTAAAGACAAGCCATTAATCAACTGATGAGAGTAAGGAATCAAGGATAATGCAGATATTGTGTCTGCCAAGGATGGGCCTTTCTTGAAGTCTCACCCTGAGGAGTATATGAGTTGTTTGGCAGGTGAGATCAATTAATAAACTAACAAAGTTGGGAATAAAAATTGGAGAGGTAAAGATAGTAACATGGAAATAAGCCCACTGTAGAAATTGAGCCATTAGGTCACTCTCTTTACTCATGGATATGCTTTGTGTTGGTATGTGTTGACATAGTCTCAGGAGACGTACCCCCAAGTTCTTTATTTATTTTTTATACTTATTTTGAATTTAAACATCAAAAACAAACAAAATGTGTTTGTTTTTGATGGGCCAGGATTCTCCCATTTTCCTCTAATAGGGATTCGTTTTTCATATAAGGCAGTGGTTCTCAACCCTCCTAATGCCATATGTGGGCATACCTGCATGTGGGTAGACTGGACTGGAGACAGATAGAGGAGCAGAGTCTCAGTTCCTAAGACCATTGGAAATATGTGTTTTCCAATGGTCTTAAGTGACCCCTGTGACCCTTGTGAAAGAAGGGTCATTAGACCCCCAAGGGGGTTGCAACCCACAGGCTGAGAACTGCTGATATAAGGCAACAAAGCTATCTATGGGATTTGATTGACTTGTCTCTTTTGACAAAGCTTTCTGGTTACTTAGGGCATAAAAAAAATCCTTTCTACATAGTAATGACCCCTCTGACTTGGTGGAATACTGATGATTATTTGAGTTACTCTGCCCTAGAGACCAAATATGTTTCCATATAAAAAATGATTGGGACCATCCTTCCTAAGGACCATTGTATCCTCATTAACACATCTTTACTGTTGAGGCAAAATAAACTTCCTATTGTTTACTGATCAGTGAATTCTTCATTGGTCCCAACCTAAAGTTAGGCCTGCCTCTAACAGCATTTCCATATAGACAGAAAAACAACAAAGGACTGCTCATGAAATTGTGAATCTCCATTTCATTCTACCTGCTTCATCATAGGACCTCTGGAGATATGATGGTTTATTAAATGTTTCAGAGCTGTTTTTCTTTAAAACATTGACATCACTATAAATTTTTCTGCTTCTGTTTAATACACTTTACTGAAGATTAATTTCTTTTTAAAAAATTTTTAAAGAGTATGATAATTACTTTTGTTTATCACACTGCCTTAGATTCTAGTTCTTTCTTATAATTCCCCTCTCCACAACAGGATCAGGAGTGTTTTGCTTGTGACTATTCCTTCCGTAGGCAACTAGTTGGTGCAGCGAGTTGAGCTCTGGGCCGGAAGTTAGGAAGACCTAAGTTCAAATGTAACCTCAGACACTATCTTTGTGACTCTGGATAAGTCATTTAATCCTGTTTACCTAAGTTTTCTCATCTGTAAAAATGAGCTTGAGAAGGAAATGGCAAAGCACTCCAGTATCTTCGCCAAGAAGATCCCAAATAGAGGTCACAGAGTTGAACAAGATTTGACTGAACAACAATGACCTCCCTCTCTGGTTTTATACTCCCTAAATCTCTTCACCCAGCCCTCATTCCCATTTGTGTACTTGTTAAGTTTAAGTATTTCTACAACAGATTGTGTATGTGTGGTGTTCAACCCTCCTTTTTCTGTTTTAGTTAAGAAGGAGGTTCTGATGCTCATGTTTCTTCCGTGTTTCTATGCACTTTTTACACAACCCACTCATGAGAAATAGTAAATTCAGCCTCCTTCACCTTTCCATACTAGTGTACTTTTCACTCCCTCTTCTCTTTCCTAATTTGAAAACCTCATAATGGAATTAATCCTCAGGACTTCTTATTTTAATCTTATTTAATTTCCTAGATATCCTTTGAAGACATTAAGGTTCTGAAGGACTCTTTTATCCCTCCCCAATTAGAGTATAGGCACTACATCATCATATAGTTCCATTAACGATCCATTTGTTCACTGTCCATAAGATTATATTCAGCTTTTAAAGAGAAATGATTCTTGATTTTTAAAGTATATCTTTTGCCTTTTGGAATATTATATCCCAAATCTCTTATAATAAAAAATTCCAGATCTTGTGTGATCCTCACTGGATCTCTGGAACTTGAACTGCCTCTGTCTCCAAGATTCAGACATTTTTTCTTTTGATATAAAGGAGCTCTGGATATTGAGATTTTTTTCATTTTTCATTTTCTTTCAGAAATTGATCGTTGGATTCTTTCTATCTTCATTTTGCTCTTTTTATAAGAGATCTAAATAGTTTTCATTTATGATTTCTTGAAGTATATATATAGTGTCCAGAATGTTTTTTCTAGTCATGGTTTTCAGGAAGTCCACTGTTTTTATTTTTTAATTTTAACATTCTTTTTAAAAATTTTGAACTTTAAATTATCTCCCTCTAGCCCCTCCCCCAAAAATTGAGACGGTAAGTAATATATCAGTTACACATGGAAAGTCATGTAAAACATTTCCACATTATCCACACTGCAAAAAGAAAAAAAAAGACAAAAATAAAGTAAAAAAGTATGCTTCAATTTGTACTCAGAGTTTATCAGTTTCCTTTGCAGGTAGATGGCATTTTTCATTACAAAGTTTTTGGAATTATCTTTGGATAATTGAATTGATTAAAATATTTAAGTTTTTGACAGTTGATTATTGCTTGGGGTTTTTTTGTTTGTTTTTTTGCTTTTTGGAGGGGGGAAGGCAGGGCAGTTGGGGTTAAGTGACTTGCCCAAGGTCACATGGCTAGTAAATGTTAAGTGTCTGAGGCCAGATTTGAGCTCAGGTCCTCCTGACTCCTGGACCAGTACTCTATTCACCGTGCCACCTAGCCACCCCATCAGTTGGTCATTGTTACAATACTGCTATTACGGTGTGTAATGTACTCTTGGCTCTACTCATTTAACTTTGTATCTGTTCATATAAGCCTTCCCAGGTTTTTCTGAAACAATCCTTATCATCATTTCTTACAGCATAATAATATTCCATCACAATCATATACAACTTGTTTAGTCACTCAATTATTAATGGACATCCCCTCAGTTTTCTATTCTTTGCCACCACAAAAAAAGCAAAAAACGCTCAAAACTTCTATAAATATTTTTGTATATTTAGGTCCTTTTTCTTTTTCTTTTTCCTTGATCTTTTTGGAATAGAGGGCTAGTGGTGGTATTGCTGGGTCAAAGGGTATGCATTGTTTTTTCAGCCCTTTGGGCACAATTCCAAATTGTTATCCAGAATGGTTAAAACAGTTCAATAATGCATTCATATGCCAATTTTTCCATCTCCTCTCTGGTACTTGTTATTTTCCTTTTTTGTCATGTTAGCCAATTTGATAGGGATGAGGTGGTACCTCAGAGTTCTTTTAATTTGCATTTCTCTAATCAATAGTAATTTAGAGCATTTTTATATGACTATTGAGAGCTTTGATTTCTTCTCAAAACTGCTTCTTTATGTCCTTCATATATCCTCTTTTTTTTTTTTTTTTTTTTGCTTTTTGGAGGGCAGTTGGGGTTAAGTAACTTGCCCAAGGTCACATGGCTAGTTTTTTGTGTTAAGTGTCTGAGGCTGGATTTGAACTCAGGTACTCCTGACTCCAGGGCCGGTGCTCTATTCACTGCGCCACCTAGCCGCCCCCATATATCCTCTTTATATCTATTTGTCAATTGGGGAATGGCTTTTATTTTTATAAACTTGGTTCATTTCCCTATATATTTGAGAAATGAGGCTTTTATCAAAGAAATTTGCTTTAAATTTCCCCTTCCCTCCCAAGTTTCCTGCTTGCTTTTTAATTTTGCCAAATGAATTTTGTTTGTGAAAATCCTTTTTAATATCACATAATCAAAACTATCCATTTTATTTCACATGATCCTCTCTATTTCTTGATTGGTCATAAACTCTTCCCTTTTCCATAGATTTGACATATTCCACTAATTTTTCTATAATCCACTGATTTGCTTGTGATATGTCTTTATGTCTAAGTCCTATATCCATTTTGATCTTTTCTTGCCATACTATGTGAGACGTTAATTTCAGTCGAAGTGCTGTAGAGTTTTCTCAGAAGTTTTTGTCAAAAAGTAAGTTCTTGCCCCCCCAAACTTAGATCTTTCGATTTATAGACTAGGCTAATATGGGCATTTATTACTGTTTATTGTATATGTAATCTATTCCACATTGGGTAGTAGGTGGCGCAGTGGACAAAATGCTGAGTCTGTAGTCAGGAAGACCTGAATTCAAATTTGGTCTCAGACCTTTACTAGCCTTGTGACTCTGGGCAAGTCACTTAATCCTGTTTGCCTCAGTTTTCTCATGTGTAAAATGAGTTGGAAAAGGAAATGGCAAATCACTCCAGTTTCTTTGCCAAAAAAAGTCCCAAATGGATTCATAATGGGTCAGATATGACTGAAATAACTCAATGACAATCTATTCCACTGATCAACCACTCTTTTTTTTAGCCAGTTCCAGATTATTTTCTTGATTACCACTTAATAATATTGTTTAAAAGCTGGCTGCCTTCCTTCATATTTTTTTCATTGATTCCTTTGATATGCCTGACCTTTTGTTCTTCTAAATGAATTTTCTTATTTTTTCTAGCTCTATAAAATAATTGATTGTTATGACAGAAAATAAGTAAATTAATTGAGATAGAATGGTCATTTTTATTTCACTGCCTCGGGCTACCCATTATTAATTACTATTTCTCTGGTTGTTTTTATTTGTAAGAAAAATGTTTTGCAATTGTGTCCATGTAATTCCTGGGTTTGCCTTGATAGGTAGACTCCCAAGTATTTTGTACTGTCTGCAGTTATTTTAAATGGAATTTCTCTTTCTTGCTCTTTCTCCTGGATTTTTCTGGTAAGACACAGAAATAGTGATGGTTTATGTGTGTTATTTTATATCCTGCAACTTTGCTAAAGTTGCTAATTGTTTCAACTAGTTTTTAGTTGATTCTCTGGGATTCCTTAAGTATACCATCATATCATCTATAAAGGGTAATAATTGTTTTATTTCTTTATGGCCTATTCTTATTCCTTCAATTTCTTATTCTTGTTTAATTACTATAGCTAGCATTTCTAGTACAATATTGAATAGTAGTGGTGATAATGGGCATCCTAGCTTCACCCCTAATCTTATTGGGAAGACTTCCAGTTTATTCCCATTACAAAAAAAATGCACGTGGTTTACTTTAGAGAGATATTATTGATCATTTTAAGAAAAACTCCATTTATTCCTGTGCTTTATAGTGTTTTTTTTTAAATTAGGAATGGCTATTGTATTTTCTTTCAAAAATTTTTCTGCATTTATTATATTATGCTTTTTGTTATTAATATGATCATTTATGTTTATAGCTGTCTTTACATTGAATCAGCCCCACATTCCACGTATAAATCCCAACTAGTCATTATACATGATCTTTGTGAGATATTGCTGAAAGCACCTTGGTAGTTTTTTATTTAAAAATTTTCATGGATATTTATTGGGAAAATTGCTCTATAGTTTACTTTCTCTTTTTTTGTTCTCTCTGGCTTAGATATCAAAACCATATTTGTTTTATAGAAGGAATTTGGTAAGACTCCTTTGCCTATTTTTTCCAAATAACTTATATTGCATTGGAATTAATTGATCTTTAAAAGTTTGTGAGAATTCACTTGTAAATCCATCTGGTACTGGTGATTTTTTTTTTAGGGAGCTCATTTATGACTTATTCAATTTCTTTTTCTGAGATAAGAATTCTATTTCTTTTTCTGTTAATCTGGGCAATTTATATTTCATTATTTTTCTATTTTATTATTTATATATTTTAATTTTTGTAAATATTCTTCCATTTTTCTCAGATTGCCAATTTTATTAGCCTATAATTGGGCAAAATATCTCCTAATAATTGCTTTAATTTCATCTTCATTGTTGGTGCATTTACCCTTTTTATTTTTGACACTGGTAATTTTTCTTCTTTAAAAAGTCAAATTAATGTGTGTGTGTTTTATAAAACAAGTCCCTAGGTTTATTTATTTTTAATTTAATTTTACTTTTAATACTAATCATCTTTCTTTTGATTTTCAGGATTTTTACTTTGGTATTTACTTGGAGATTTAAAATGTTCTTTTTTTTTTTTAGTTACATACCCCAATTCATTGATCTGCTCTTTCTTTTTTAAAAGTTAATATAAAAATTTAAAGATGTAAGTTTAACCCTAAGTACTGCTTTGGTTGCATCCTACAAATTTTGGTATGTTGTCTCATTGCTCTCATTCTCTTTAATGAAATTATGTTTCATGATTTGTTTCTATGTTTTTGTTCCATGATTGTTTCTATATTTTGTTCATCTATGAACACGTATGTTCATATGTTCATCTACGTTCATCAATCTATGTTCATAGATTGTTTCTATGATTTGTTCTTTGACTCATTCATTAGTTTTAGATTATATAGTTTCCAATTAATTTTTTGTCCATTTTCAAACCCTTTATTTAATGAAATTTTTATTGTATTATGGTCCAAAAAGAGTGCATTTAATATTTCTCCTGCATTTGTTTGTGGGGTATGAATGCTCTAACAGATGGTCAGTTTTTGTGAAGGTGCTATGTACAGTTGAGAAAAAATTGTATTCATTTCTATTCCCATTCAGTTTTTTCCAGGGGTCTATCATATCTGAGTTTTTTAAAGTTCTATTCATCTCTTTAACTTCTTTCTTATTTACTTTATGGTTATATTTATCTAGTTATGAGAGAGGAAAGTTGAGGTCCTCCACTAGTACAGTTTTACTCTCTATTTCCTCCTGTAAGTCATTTAACTTCCTTTAAGAATGTGGATCCTATACCATTTTATGCATACATGTTTAGTATTAATATAGTACTTCATTGTCTGTCATACCTTTAATCAAAATGTAGTTTCCTTGCTTCTCTCTTTTGATTAGGTCTATTTTTTGCTTTTGCTTTATCTGAGATTATGATTACTAGCCAAGCCACATTTACTTCAGCTGAAGTATAAAAGATTTTGTTATAGCTCCTTAATTTCACTGTGTGTCTTTCTGTTTCAAATCCATTTCTTTTAAACAATATATTGTTGGATTCTGGTTTCTAATCCATTCTGTTATTTCTTTCTGTTTTATGGGTGAGTTTATTCCATTCACTTTCACAGTTATGATTACTGTGTACTTCTCTCTCCTATTTTCCTCTGTTTAGTGTCCTTTCTCTTATGTTATCCTCTTCCTTCTCAGATATCTGTTTTGCTTTTAGCTAATGATTCCTTTAAACTGCTATTCCTCTTATCACCTACCTTTTCTCTTATCCCCTTCCCCTCCTACTTCCCTATTGGGTAAGAGTTTGTATATATATTCTTCCCTCTTTGAGTCAGTTCACATGAGGCCAAGATTCAAACATTACCCTCATTTCCCCTCCAGTGTAAAAGCTCTTCCTTGCATGTCTCTTTTATGTGAAATAATTTCCCCATTCTTCTTTTCCCTCCCCACTTCTCCCAATGCATCCCTTTTTCTCCCTGTTTCATTTTACTTTTTCGATATTATTCCATTATATTCAACACATATTCATATCCTCTATGCATACTCCTTCTAATTGCCTTGATAATGAGAAAGTTCAGAGAAGTTACAAGTATCATCTTTCTATGTAGGAATGAATGTAAAAAGTTTAACCTCGGGGGTGGCTAGGTGGCACGGTGACCACCTAGAGCACTGGCCCTGGAGTCAGGAGGACCTGAGTTCAGATCTGGTCTCAGACACTTAACACAAAACTAGCCATGTGACCTTGGGCAACTCATTTAACCCCAACTGACCTACCTTCCCCTCTCCCAAAAAAGCCAAAAAAAAAAAAGTTTAACCTTTTTGAATCTCTTATGATTTCTCTTTCTTGTTTACTTTTTTTTATGCTTCTCTTGAGTCTTATATTTGAAAGTCAAATTCTCTATTCAGCTCTGGTCTTTTCATCAGGAATGCTTGAAAGTCGTCTATTTCACTGAATGTCTATTTCCCCCCCTGCATGATGATACTCAGTTTTTCTGGGTAAGTGATTCTTGTTTTTAATCCTAGCTTATTTTCACCCTCTGGTAGTCACATAATACAATATCATTTTCTGCTCTGCTGTTTTCACAGTCAGTTCTGGGGGTTTGTAAGTCTTCAGTGCTTCTTGGGTGGTTTGATCTAGGAAGAGGCATGGTCACTGCCCCCCTGGTCTGTGCTCTGGTTCTTACCCAGGTAGGGCCTGTGTTTTCTTTTTCTTTTTT
>JAQQSW010002465.1:0-14952 GCA_028646575.1 Pseudocheirus occidentalis
CAGATTATCCATAGCTTCTAGGAATTCTTCAAGTGTTTTGGAAGCATTTGGTGTGGGAGTTCTGACTGTATTGTCTTCCTCCTGTTCCATGTTTTGATCCTTTTTGTCCACAAAAAAGGATTCTAGAGTTTTATTGCTGTTCTTATTTTGCTTCCTTTTCCTCATGTTGGCCAGTCAATTAATTGGTTGGTTTTTTTTAGCTTTGTGAAACTCTGCTTCCAGGGGGAGAAGCTCTGTTCCAAATCGCTGGCGTTTTCCCAGCTGCCGGAGCTATTAGGAGGGTGTTGCTAGCCCCACCCCCAGCTTTGGCTTGCTGAAAGCGCTCCCCAGGACCACCACCCAAGACCATGATCCATATCCAGGCCGCTCAACGCAAGAGCACTTGGTCCTGATCAATTGACTTAGCCCCTCTGCGTGATCTGCAGGCCAGGGGCTCTGAAGCAGTTCCTGCCCTTCCCCCACTGCTTCCTTGCCCTGGGGGTAGATTGGCCAAACTGCTTTTCCTCTCCAAAATTTAGCTTGAAAGCTTCACTCACTTTCACTGACCTCCAATCCTGGCGTAGTAGATGTGAATATCCCTTCAGGTGCTTTTCATCTTCTCTGAAGTAGACTCATGCTGTGGCTTGGGAGGCTTGGCTCCTCACCCCCGCCCTGGAGCCTGGCCACAAGGTGGTTTCAGGCTGGGCTGGTGTTGGCTCCTGGCCTGCAGGCCTGCTTGATGAACCCCTCCTGTCCAGGTGCCTTTCTGTAATCCCTATTTTTCACACGTTGGTAGAAGTGGAGTTGCTGGAGGCTGTAGATCTTTTCTCTTGTAGACTGGCTGTGGCTCCTGACTGCCCTGGGGCCTGGCCACGGTTTGATTTCAGGCTGCCCTGATGATCCCCGGGAGAGATGTGTTTTCTGTATTTTTGTGAATTTGAGAGTCCTAGAATTTGTCCAGAGTCATATTTTATAGGTGTTTAGGGTGGCTGTCTGGGAGTTGCGGGAGCTTGCTGCTTCTATGCTGCCATCTAGGCTCCACTCCCCAGGGATCCAGTTATTTTTATTTTTTTAAAAAAAGAACAACTTATATTCCACTTCATTCATGAAGCCTTTCTTCTTTTTCATCCCTCATTCCTACTTCCAACTGAAAATGGTCTCTTCCTTTTACTTTTCCACAAAACACTTTGACTCAGTCTTTCCTTTGGCCTTATCCTATTCAATTTTGTACTTGTCAGAGCCCTTGAGGGAAATATTTTTGTATCAGAAATATTGATGTAGACCCAGAAGGTGTCTCAAATGTCTTCTACCCTAGCTACCATCATTTGTAGATGAAGAAACTGAGGTTCTGGAAGGTTAAAGGGCTTGCACACTTAAAGTTAATTTGGGATTTGAACCAAGGGCTTTTAACTTCAGAGTCAATGTTTTTCTTTCACTTTGCTATGAATCCTCAGTGCCTTAGCAGAACTTAGCACTTCATGTAGTGGGATTGAATTATTTAAGGACTAGATTACTTGTATTACCTGAGGAGATGATTGATCCTCTAACCTAGGAAATAAAAATTGGGTCCCACTAAGTAAAATCCTGACTTTTCAAACTTTTAATGAGTGGTTTAAGTTTTGCAGTGCTTACTAATTTTTTAGGCCATAATAATAATACTGTAGAATTTTCGTAGGAAGTATAATTTTAAAATTAAACTGGAGTTTTAAAATAGTGATTCCTTAGTATCATATCTATTTTGTAGGTAGGAAAGAATTGGTTACATGCCTCTAAATCCGGGGTAAAACTTTAATCATCATTGTCATTGTGGTGATCATTATCATCATAATCTTTGCATAGCTGGGAAGCAGCAGAACTGGATAAGTTCCATGATTTTTGGCTCAAATGCTTCACAGTAGTTCACGAATTACTGGTAAATAATTTTTTTGTAACCTTTCTCTCAGACACAAGCCTGTCTCCACCTTTCTTAATACAAGGTATCACATATTATACCCCCAGAATAAGAATACCAGTAAACCTTTGAACATACTCCAGTGATATGTTTATGTATATTATATTCATAGCATTTATAATTTGTATCATTAAGTTTGTGAACACATTTAAAAAATAAATTACCTGAAGAGCCAAAAGGATGTGCCAGAAAGTTCTAGGACTTGTAAGTGGCTTATTATCCACTTGACAGTTATTATTTTTTAAGTTTGGAAATTGCTTTCCTCATGACATCATGGCTTTTTGTGTGTGTGGGGGTGTAAATGGTATTTTATTTTTCCCAATTACATGTAAAGATAGTTTTCAGCATTCATTTTTTATAACATTTTATTTCATTTTCAGTTTTTTTCTCACTTTCTACCTCCCATCCCCCTTCCCTAAGATGGCAAGCAAGTCATGTAAACATATTTCCACGTCATGAAAGAAGACTCAGAACAAAAGGGAAAAGCCACAAAAAAACCCCCCAAAAGTGAAAATAGTTTTCTGTGATCTGCATTCAGACTCCAGAGTTCTTTCCCTGTATATGGATAGCATTTTCCATCAAGAGTCTTTTGGAATTATCTTGGATTATTGTATTGTTGTGAAGAGCAAAGTTTGTCATAATCCATCATCATACAATGTTGCTATTACTGTGTACAATGTTTTCCTGGTTCTCCTTGCATCATTCAGCATCAGTTCATGTAAATCTTTCCAAGTTTTTTTGAAATCTTCCTGCTCATCATTTCTTATAGTACAATAGTATTCCATTACATTCATGTATTACATTCATTACCTGTAATACATTACATGTAATACATTACATGTATTCCATTCCATTACATTCCATTACATACATGAACATTCATGACAACTTGCTCAGCCCTTCCCCAATTGATGGGCATCCCCTCAATTTCCAGTTCTTTGCCACCACAGAAAGAGGTGCTATGAATATTTTTGTGCATGTGGGTCCTTTTTTATGATCTCTTTGGGATATAGACCTAATAGTGATACTGATGAATCAAAGACTATGCACAGCTTGATTGCCCTCTGGACATAGTTCCATATTGCTCTTGAGAATGGGTTGGTTCAGTTCACAACTCTGCTAACAAGTACATTAGCCACCCCAACTTTCCCACATCTTCAACATTTATCATTTTCCTTTCCTGCCACATTATCCAATCTAATAGCATGAAGGGGGTGGTTACTTCAGACTTGTTTTAATGTGCATTTCTCTAATCAGTAGTGATTTAGAGCATTTTCATATGACTTTAGATAACTATCATTTCTTCATCTGGATATTGCCCATTCATATCTTTTAACCATTAAAGAAATAAACTTAAGAGTTACAAGTATCATCTTTCTATGTAGGGATGTATACCTTGTTATTGTTTTTTCTCTTCTGTTTTCATTTTTATTCTTCTCTTGAGTCTTGTATTTGAAGATCAAATTTTCTGTTCAGCTCTGGTCTTTTCATCAGGTAAGTTTGTAAGCCCCCTATTTCATTGAATGTCCATCTTTAAGCCTGAAAGATTATGCTCAATTTTCTAAACCCTCTAATCCTTTAATGTAGAAACTGCTAAATGCAGTGTAATCCTGACTATGGCTCCTTGATATTTGAATTGTTTCTTTCTAACTGCTTTTGCAGTATTTTCTCCTTGACCTGATAATTCTGGAATTTGGCTATAATATTCCTTGGAGTTTTCATTTTTGGATCTCTTTCAGGAGGTTATTGGTGGATTCTTTCAATGATTATTTTTCTCTCTGGTCCTAGGATATCAGGATAGTTTTCCTTGATTATTTCTTGAAAGATGCTGTCCTGGCTCTTTTTTTTTTTTTTATCATGGTTTTCAGGCAGTCCACTAAGTCTTAAATTATCTCTTCTAGATCTGTTTTCCAGGTCAGTAGTTTTTCCAATGAGAGATTTAACATTTTATTTTATTTTTTCATTCTTTAGATTTTGTTTGACTGATTCTTAATATCTCATAGCGTTATTAGCTTCAGTTTGCTTAATTATTTTTAAGGAATTATTTTCTTCAGTTAGCTTTTGTAATCCCTTTTCCATTTGATCGATTCTACTTTGAAAGGTATTGTTTTCTTTAGTGGATTTCCCTCCCTCATTTGACCAGTTCTGTTTTTTCTTTTTAAGAAATTGTTTTCTTCAGTCAGTTGTGTTTCTTTTTCTAAGATGTAGACTCTTTTTTTTTTCATAAATCTCTTGCATAACTCATTTCTTTTCCCAATTTTTCTTCTGCCTCTCTTAAAATCTTTTTTTTGAGCTCTGTTAAGAGGATTTTTTGGGCTTGAGACCAGTTCATATTCCCCTCTGAAGCTTTACATGTAGGTATTTTGACATTGTTGTCTGCATCCAAGTTTGTGTTTTGATCTTCCCTGTCATAATTGCTTTCTATGGTCAGGGTTCCTTTTTATTTTTTGTTCATTTTATAAAGTTGAGCTCTGTTCCTGGGGTATAGAGAGTACTGTCCCAAGCTTCTTGCACTGGAGAGTCAGGGGCCAGGTCACTGCCTTTCACTGCTATATAGATTAGAGTTTTCAAGCTTTCTGTTTTCCTTTTAATCTTGATTTTATTGATTTTGTTTGTACAAAAAGCTTTTAATTTTAATATAATCAAAATAATCTGTTGTATATTTAGCATTGTTCTCTATCTCTTGTTTATTCACAAATCCTTCTCTTCTCCATAGGTCTGACAGGTAAACTGTTCCTTGCTCTCCTAATTTGCTTATGGTATCTCCCTTTATGTCTAACACATGCACACACACATCCATTTTGATGTGTCTTGGTATATAGTATAAAATATTGGTCTGTACCTAGTTTCTATAATATTCTTTTTTTCTGGTTTTCCTAACAGTTTTTGTCATATAGTAAGCTCTTATCTCAAAGGCTATGGTCTTTGGGTTTATCAAATACTTATTTTGGTCATTTACTACCGTATATTATGTACCTTTTCTACTGATCCATCACTCTGTTTCTTAGCCAGTAAAAGATTATTTTAAAATTATTTTAAAAAGTTAACTTGTTTATTTTTAGTTTATATCATTCATCCCCACAAGACTTTGAGTTACAAATTTTCTCCCTGTCTTTCTCCTAACCACCACCCCAAAACAGCGATCCCACTGTATATCCCCTCCCCCAGTCTGCTCTCTCCTATATCCTCCCCCATCACCCCTCTGACTTTCCATTAGGGCAAGATGGATCTCCTTACCCCAGTGCCTGTATTGCTTATTTCCCAGTTGCATGTACATAATCATTTTATATATATATATATATATATACACACACACACACATTTTAATGTTTGATTTTGAAACTTTAAATTCTAGATATTCTTTACATTCCTTCTTCATCTCCTGCACCCACTGGGAAGACAAGCAGTTCAATACAGGCCGTATATGTGTAGTTATGCAAAACATCTCCACAATAGACATGTTGTAAAAGACCAACTATATTTCCCTCCATCCTATCACGTCCCCTACTTGTTCTGTTCTCTACTTTGTCCCTGTTCCTTTACAAAAGTGTGTGCTTCTAACAACCCTCCCCCCGCCTGCCCTCCCCTCCATCATCCCCCCTCTCATACCCTTCCTCCCTACTCTCCTGTAGGGCAAGATAGCCAATTCAGAGTGTGTGTCATTTCCTCCCTTAAGCAAAATTCAATGAGAGTAACGTTGACCCATTCTCTTTTGCCTTCCTTCTTCCCCTCCATTGTAACAGATATCCTTTGCCCATTCTATGTAAGTTAATTAATTCCATTCTGTCTTTCCCCATCTCCTCTCATTATATTCTTCTCCCACATCTGAATTTCACCTTTTAAATATCATCTCTTCCTATTCAATTGATTCTGTGCCCTCTGTCTATGTATACCTGTAGACATATATACACACACTTACATACATATGTATATGCATATTTATCCTCCTATATACACATATATATGCATACATATACATATGTTTGTACATATATATGTATATACACACACACATTTATATTCCCTTCAACTATCCTCATACTGAAAAAAAGTTTCATAAGTTACCATTAATCGTTTTTTCCATGTAGGCATGTAAGTAGTCCAACTTTGATAAATTCCTTATGATTTCTTTTCCCTGTTTACCTTCTCATGCTTCTTGTATTTGAATGTTAAACTTTCTATTTAGCTCTGGTTTTTTCATCAAGAATGCTTGAAAGTCCTCCACCTCTTGGAATGACCATATTTTCCCCTGAAACATTATACTCAATTTTGCTGGGTAGGTGATTCTTGGGTTTAGTCCTAGGTCCTTTGATCTCTGGAATATCATATTACAGGCACTTTGATCCCTTAATGTAGAAGCTGCTAGATCCTGTGTTATTCTGATTGTGTTTCCACAATATTAAAATTGTTTCTTCTTGGCAGCATATTTTCTCCTTGGTCTGGGAACTCTGGAACTTGGCTATAATATTCCTAGGAGTTTTCTTTTGAGGATCTTTTTTAAGAGGTGGTTGGTGAATTCTTTCAAGTTCTGTTTTGCTCTCTGGTTCTAAAATATCAGGGCAATTTTCCTTGAGAATTTCTTGAAGGATGATTTCTAGGTTCTTTTTTTGATCATGGCTTTCAGGTAGTCCAATAATTTTTAAATTGTCTCTCCTGGATCTGGTTTCCAGGTCAGTGGTTTTCCCAATGAGACACTTCACATTGCTTTCTATTTTTTCATTTGTTTGGATATGTTTAATAGTATCTTGATTTCTCATAAAGTCATTTGCTTCGATTTGCTCCACTCTGATTCTGAAGGAATTATTCTCTTCAGTGAGCTTTTGAGATTTCTTTTCCATCTGGCAAATTTGGCTTTTTAAGGCATTCTTTTCCTCATTGGCTTTTTGGGCCTCTTTTGCCATTTGAGTTAGTCTATTTTGTAAGGTGTTATTTTCTTCAGTCAGATTTTTGACTCTCTTTTCATGATTTTCTCACATCATTTTCATTTCTCTTCCCAATTTTTCTTCCAGTTCTCTTACTTGGTTTTGAAATTTGGTTTCCTCTATGGCCTGTTTATAATTTTATAAGTTTATATTTTTCTTGGAAGCTTTTGGTGTAGGAGTTCTGACTGTGTTGTCTTCCTCCAGTTCCATCCTTTGAGCCTTTTCGTCCCCAAGAAAGGAATCTAAAGTTGGAGTTCCACTGAGTTCCACTGACCTTTCACTTTGTCTTTGACATCTATGGGTTTATAATTCTGGAAACTGCCCCAGCTGCCAGTGATCCACTCTCCCAAATGCTTCAGTCATTGCTGGTCCTGGCTACCCTGGGGCTAAAACCGCATGCTGTGATGAACTCTTCCTATCCGCCTGCCAGGCTGCCTTCAGTGGGAGATTTGTTTTTCTGTCACTTTGTGGCTTCTGGAGCTCTAAAATTTGTTTTCAGTCATATTTTGTAGGTATTTGAGGTGGTTATGGGAGGAGCTCATAGAATTTTCCTGCTTATATGCCGCCATCTTGACTCAGCTCTCCCATTTTATTCTTTTAAAAATAAAAACAGCTCCTAATTTTATTAGTTCAATGTTTTCTTTCAGCCTTATTAATCTTATATTTGAGTTCCAAGATTTCTGTTTTGGTGTTAAATTAGGAATTTTCAATTTGTTCTTTTCTAGTTTTTTTTTTTTTTGGTTGCGTGCCCAATTTATTGATCTACTCATTTTTTTTTTATTGACTAAGAGTTCAGAGATATACATTGTCTTCTAAGCACTGCTTTGGCTGCAGCTCATAAATTTTGATGTATTTTCATTTTGTCATTTTATGGTTTGTTCTTTTACCCAATCATTCTTTAGGATTGGATTAGTTTCCAGTTTTTAATCTATGTTTCCACAGTCCTTTATTGAATGTTAACTTTTATTGCATTATGATCTGAAGAGGATGTGTTTACTTTTGTTCATTTGGTTGTGAAGTTTTTTCCCCCTTGGTTAATTTTTGTGAAGGTGCTGTGTACTGCTTAGAATATATACATTCCCTTTTATTTCCATTCAGCTTTCTCCAGAGTTCTGTCATATTTACTCTTCTAAAATTCTATTCATCTCCTTAATTTTTTTCTTGCTTTCTTTTTTTGGTTAGATTTCTTAACTTGTGACAATTTATAGATTTGATGTTATTCATCATCTATGGTACCTTTTAGCAAAATTCAGTTTCCCTGCTTATCTCTTTAGATCTATTTTTGTTTTTGCTTATGCTGAGGTCATGATTACTACTTTTCTTTTTTCTTCATTTTATTCAGGTGAAGCATAATAAATTCTGCTCCAGCATCTTACCTTTACTCTGTGTGTGTGTGTGTTTGTGTGTGTGAGCACATGCACGCGTGTCTGTATGTCTCCCTTTCTCTCTCTGTGTGTGTCAAGTGTGTTTCTTGGAAACAACATATTGTAGGATTCTGTTTTTTAATCCACTTTACTATCTACTTCTGTTTAATGGGTGAGTTCATCCTATTCACATTCAGTTATGATTATTAGCTGTGTATTTCACTCCATACTGGTTTTATCACTGTTTATCCTTCTATTTTTCTCCTTCCACCATTTCCCTCTTCAGAAGTCTGTTTTGCTTTTGTCCACCACCTCCCCCAATCTGCTCTCCCTTCTATCAGCAACTCCCTGCCCCTTCTCTTATTTTTCTTTCTACCTAATACTATATAAGACAAGATGGATTTTTATACCCAAATGAATGTGTATGTTATTTACTCTTTCAGATAATTCATATGAGAATAAGGTTTGAGTGTTGCCTGCCACTTCCTACCACCCCCATTTTTTCTTTCTCTGTAAAAATTCTTCCTTTATTACCTTTTTTATGAGATAATTTACCCTATTCTACCTCTCCCTTCATCCTTCTCCCAGTTCATCCCTCTTTCTTACCCTTTAATTTTTTTTGTAATCATCCCATCATAGTCAACTTACACCTGTGCCCACTGTCTGTGTATATTCCTCCTAACTGCTCTATTGATGATAAAGTTCTTAGGAGTTGTAAGTATCTACCTCTGTATGAATGTAGACTGTTTAACCCTATGGAATCCATTATTATTTCTCTTATATGGTTCCCTTGAGCCTTGTATTTGAAAGTCAGATTTTCTATTTAGTTCTGACCTTTTCATCAGGAATGCTTGAAAGTCCTCTATTTCATTAAATATCCATTCCCCCCCCCCCATAGGATCATACTAAGTTTTGCTGAGTAGGTGATCTTTTGTTTTTGTTTTGATTTTGTTTGATTGTTTCTTGATGTTTCCTAGGGTCATAATTTCCTAGGTGCCCAGTTGTAATTTATAAGGAACAATTTTCTTCAGCGAAGTTTTATACCTTCTTTTCTATTTGTCTAAATCTAGTTTTTATGGATTTCTTTTGTTCCAGAGTGAATTTTTGTTGATCTTCTTTAGTTAGTCCAGTTATGCTTTCTAAGGAGTTGTTTTCTTGAGTGGATTTTGGTGACTGTTTTAATATTTGACCTATTTTGTTTTTAAAGTTTTTTTTGTTTTAACTATTATTTAATTAGTTTATTTTAAATTTTCAACATTTACTTCTATAAACTTTAAATTTTCCCCCATCCCTCCCCCACTCTATCCCCAAGATAGCTTGCAATCTGATATAGGCTTTACATATACATTCTTATTAAACATATTTTCACCTTAGTCATGTTGTATAGAAGAATTATAGTGAATGGGAGAAGCCATGAGAAAGAAAAACCAAAACAAGAAAATAGTCTGCTTCATTCTGTATTCAGACTTTATAGTTCTCTCTCCGGATGTTGATGGCATTTTCTATCACGAGTCCTTTGAAAATGTTTTAGGCCCTTCATTGCTGAGAATAGCTAAGTCTATCAAAATCAGTCATTGTACACTGTGACCATTACTGTGTACATTGTTAAATTGGTTCTGCTCACTTCACTCAGTGTCAGTTCATATAAATCCAGGTTTTTCTGAAGTCTGCCTGTTCATCATTTTGTATTGCACAGTGGTATTCTGTTAAATTCACATACCACAACTTTTTCAGCCATTCTCCAGTTGATGGGCATGTCCTCAATTGCTGATGTTCTTTAGTATTTTTTGTTCTTTTTTTTTTTCCCAAACTGTTGACTCCTTTTTGATGATTTTCTTACTTGACTGTCATTTGTTTTCCAAATTTTACCTCTAGGTGTATTTTTATTTAATTTTGAAGAGCTCCTTGTGGAACTCTTCCATGATTTTTTTTTTTAAGCTTTGCATGTAGCTGTTTTGACTTCTAAGTTTGTGTCACCATAGTAACTTTCTATGGTCAGACTTTTTTTTTTTTGTTGCTTGTTAACTGAGTCCTAACTACCACCCCAGTGAGTCAAACCTTTCATGCTGACCTCCTCAGTTGTCTTGGGCTGAAAATTGTGTCGCCCCAACATTTGTTTGGTTCTTGATTTGATTTGAGAATTATTTTAAAAGTTGTTTGGAGGGAAATTTGGGAAGGCTCAGGTGAGTCACCGCCTTTATTCTTCCATTTTCTCTCTGTGACCCCCATCCCTCCGTGAAATTATAGTAGCTACTCAGTATGACCTAACTGACTAAAAGGGACTTTTTGTTGGTCAGTTGTTTCATTTGTTTCTTTGTGACCCTATTGGCTTCTGTCCATGGGCTTTTCTTGGCAAAGATACTGGAGTGTTGTTTTGCCATTTCCTTCTCTATGTCAAACAGTTTAAATGATTTGCCCAAGGTAAGACAGCTAAGAAGTTTTTGAGAATGGATTTCAACTGAGGTTGTCCTCACTTCCAAGCCCAGCCCTCTATCCACTGTGCCACTTAACTACCCAGAAAGGCACTTTACTTAGCGGTTATCTAGACCAGAGGTGTCAAAGTCACACAGCTCCTTGCAGAGCCTATTAAAATGTATTTGGGAAATGTTTAACAAAAGGAAATAAAAATGCAACATAGAAAAAGCTAGTTTGGGTTTTTTAAGTCAAAAGTGGCCTGCAGGAGTAATATTCTATTTGTGTTTAACACACCACTGATGTATATCAACCCCATCACTTTAAAGCTTTTGTCCAGTAACTTGCCTATGATTACACAGACCTGACTCTGGTACCCAATTCCTTTTTTTCTTTTTTTCCCCATCCACTTAATAGTATTTTATTTTTTCCAGTTACATATAAAGGTAGTTTTCAGCATTTGTTTTTTATAAGATTTTAAATTCCAAATTCTTCCCCTTTCTTCTCTTTCCTTCCCAAGACAGCAGGCAATCTGACATAGGTCATAAAAATCATGTAAAATCATGTCAAACCTATTTCCACATTAGTTATGTTGTGAATGAAGAATCAGAACAAAAGGGAAAAGCCACACAAAAAAACCCAAAAGTGAAAATAGTATTCTATGATCTGCATTCGGACTCCATAGTTCTTTCTCTGGATGTGGATAACATTTTCCATCAAGAGTCTTTTGGGGGCGGCTAGGTGGCGCAGTGAATAGAGCACTGGCCCTGGAGTCAGGAGTACCTGGGTTCAAATCCGGCCTCAGACACTTAACACACAAAAAACTAGCAGTGTGACCTTGGGCAAGTCACTTAACCCCAACTGCCCTGCAAAAAAAAAAAAAAGAGTCTTTTGGAATTATCTTGGATCACTGTGTTGCTGTGAAGAGCTAGGTCCTTCAAAGTTGGTCATCAAACAGTGTTGCTCTTAATGTGTACAATGTAAATCTTTCCAGGTTTTTCTGAAATCTTCCTGCTCATCATTTCTTATAAGCACAATAGTATTCGATTATAATATACCACAACTTGCTCAGCACTTTTCCCCAATTGATGAGCATCCCCTCATTTTCCATTTCTTTGCCACCCCTGAAAGAGGTGCTATAAACATTTTTGTACATGTGGGTCCTTTTCCCTTTTTTATGATCTCTTTGGAATACAGACCTTGTAGTGATATGGCTGGATTAAAGGTATATGCAGTTTTATAACCCTTTGGGCTTAGTTCCAAATTGCTTTACGTAATTAGACCCCAATTTCTTGCCCCCTGGTCTAGTGCTCTTTACTATCCATTCTTTATCTAGAGTAGCAAGGAATTCCCAGAGTTGTTGGTCTGGTCTGTTTCAGCTGAGTTCATTTTGGAGAAATTTGTTTTGTCCTTTATAAATTTAGGATTGAATATTCATTATTCATTGAACATCAGTGTGTGTACAAAAGATTAGTGGCTTAGGAAGACCCTGTGTTAAGAGGACTTCAGTCCTCTGAGCCTTAGATGGGGAACTCAAATTCAGCATAATGTAGGGATGTGAACATATTAGTAGAAATCAACTGTGTCACAGAAAAATTGTCTTAAATAGATCTTGCTAATTGAACATATAATAATAATCTGATGGTAATAACCACTGTATTAGCCAGGAGAAAAAAGCCTAGTTCTCATACATTTTTGCTGTGATGGAAGAACCATTTCTTTCTGTGTCAGTCTGCAAGCTAAACCAAGTACCTGAGTAAGCCATGCAGTTTAGTAGCATCTTTGATTTCATTGACAATATAGTTTTCCATGCATTGACATTTACCGCAGAGAGAGAGCAGAAGAGATGAGTGCCTCATACTTGGGTTTATATAATATGGATTTTGGCTATATATGTAATAAGGTAAGCCTTCTATTTTTGTATGTTATGGTTACAGTTTTTCTTTACAACATGTTTATTTGAAAAGATCATTAGGGGTCAGTAATTAGGTTGTGATAACATGATGCTGTTTGCTTGCTCAATTTACAGAGGAGGTAAATTGTTTTTATTGTGTCATAACTATTCCAAGCTATAATTTGGAATATTAATCTACTGAACTTTTATTGCTATATGTAGAGTGTTAACAAATGAACTCTTCTTGTTCTTAGGTGTAGGAAAAGAGCTATTATGCATGTGTAGCAGTTAGAGTGATTGCTAACTAGTCTGAAACCAATCCTGAGTCCTTTCTAGCCACTAGTGATTTCATATGTAGTGCTCCCAGATGATTCCTCAAACCCAGCGTTATTTCCAGATCATTGTAAAGTCATCTATTTCCTGTCATGTACAGACAGTCCAGAGGGTATTGGCTTATGGAAAATGAAATAAATAATTGATTCAAGAACTAGTTCTATGGTACTATTTGTAAGTCTGCTATCTCCAGATACCATTCTCCTTATGATCCTATCAGATTTCTCCTAGTATGAATCACAGAGATAATCCTTATAAGGTATTTGAGGTTCCTGGCAAGTGCCAGGGAAGTAATGTCTGGTTTCTGGAAATTTGGGTAAATCTGTAGACAAGAATAGCTTCAAAAATATTGAAACCATTTGTCTCAGTGTTACATAAGGAGACAATTAACACTGCCCTTTGTTCTGGTGTAGACAGAGCTCATTAGTATGAAATTCCTTGGTTAGATGTAACTAAAAATGTAGAATTTGTTACCCATATGATTCTTTAACCCAAAATAAACACCTATCTAGAGAGATTAAACTGCAGGGCCCCATGTTAAGAGACAGGCATAGAGGGAATGTGTAAGAACTATCATGTGAAACTCTTCTGACATGACTCAGCTTCTCTCTCTTTGTTGGGTTATGAAGAAAGAGCAGTTTGGTCACCATAGCATTATGGGGACACACTGAGACAATGAATTTAACTTAATGAGTAAAACAGATTGTAATGAGCTAAAAATAATAGCCAAATTCTATCCTAAAAACTAAAGAGATGAAAGAGGTAATTACCAACATTCTAGGATTTTATGATAGTTATTACTTTGGACTTATTTATTGTGATAGTCATTTACATTACTTTTGACAGAGAGCTGGTACTGTAGTAGACAGCTAAGTATCTCAGTTGATGGAAAGCTGGACCTGGAGTCAGGAAGATAGGAATTCAAATCCAGCTTCAGACACTTACTAGCTTCTGTGACCCTGTGTTAATCTCTGACTCAACTTCATCTCTATAAAATGGGGCAAAATAATAGTACCTATCTCCCTGGATTCCCTGGAGTATAAAATGAGATACTCTTTGTAAAGTGCTTGGTAAAACTTAAAATTCTACATAAATGATAGCTATGAGATATGATGATGCTGATGTTCATCATCTCTCTCAGTGCTGTGTTAAACTCACAATCCCTCCCCAAACTCAGGGATAGGTACAGATAATTTCTTGCCATGTGGATAAGTGGAAGTGAATCAAATAAATCAAACTAAGAATATAGAGCCAAAGGAGCCATTCTGTTTCCAACTTCCCATCTCCATCTTATCACTAGAGTCTGCAGGTGCTTTGCAAAACATAGTTAGGAGTCCTCAGGATTTCCAGCTTAATGAAAATGATGTTTATTCTTAAAGGATAGCATTCATTTTTCTTAGTGAAAGGTAACTTGTTTTAAATGGAAGAGTATTAAATCCCCAACGAATCTAGTTCATATAATCTATTGTTTTCTGGAATTTGTTTTGTTTAACATCTGTTACTTTCTTCAAAATCTTTCTACATCTGGTTCAAGAAAGATAGCTTTGGAATACTGGGTTAATCTGAAAAATTTGATAAATAATGACCTCTTTTTTTCCCCAGTGACTAGAAGTTAACCTGATTCTCCTTGTATGTAGTGCATATAGTTAACAGGAAGTAATTCCTGTTGTTCTTCACTTTGCCTCTCTTGGCCTAAGTTTCCTCAGTGGGCCTATATGATTTCCAAAGTTTCTTCCAGCTCTTAATCTATGGAATCTAAATTGTCCCTACTGCAAAGTCTCTGCTCTGTCCTTGGGTTGGTCTCTCTCTCTCTCTCTCTCTCTTTCTCGTGCTGTGTATCATATCCCTTATTAAATTTTAGCTTTTTAAAAATTATGCCATCGAAAAGGGAGGGTCCCAGCCCCGGCCCAGTCCCGGGTACTGGGGACTCCGGCCCGGGAGGGAGGGAGGGTTCCCGGGAGGGAGTCCGGGAAGGGCCACTCCACCCGCAATGGGCTACGACGACTTGGACATGACCATTCAGATCCCGGAGCCGATCTCACGCTGTCAGGGGATGCATCATGATCCGCTACACCGCCCCCTGGCAGATGGCCTTCT
>JAQQSW010002466.1:0-14952 GCA_028646575.1 Pseudocheirus occidentalis
GATGTGTGGAGGAGAGGTGGGATGACGGAGGGGAGGGCAGGGTCTGGGGGAGGGATGCTGGAAGCACACACTTCAGTAAAGGGACAGGGACAGGGTAGAGAACAGAACAAGGGGGGAGAGGGATAGGAAGGAGGGACATATGATCAGACTGTTACAATATGTCCACTGTGAAGATGTCCTGCGTAATTACACATGCACAGCCTGTATTGAATTGCTTGTCCTTCCAGTGGGGGTGGATGACAAGGGAGGAACCGAAAGAATCTAGAATTTAAAGCTCTGCAATACATGCAACTAGGAATTAAGATATACAGGGGCTGGGGTAGGGAGACCCTTCCTGCCCTACCAGAAAGTTAAGAGAGCAGATCGGGGGAGGCGCTTTACAGTGGGATTGCTCTTTTGGGGGTGGGGTAGGGGCAAGATGGGGAGAAAATTTATAATTCAAAAATGTAATGAAAATGAATGATGTAAACAAGAAAACAAATTTAAAAATTTATATTAATTAAATAAAGAAGATATCATCTTAGACCTCTCATTTTTGCTATAATGATAGAAGGGGAAAGCAACAAATGTTGAAGGGGATGTGAAAAATTGGTTCACCGATTTGATTCCACTGATTGGTGGAACTGTGAACTGATCCAATCATTTTGGAGAACAGTTGGGAATTAGGCCCAAAGGATTATAAAATTGCGTATACCCTTTGACCCAGAAACACCAATAATAGGTCTGTTTCCCAAGGTACTTGGGGGAAAAGTAAAAGAACTTGATATTCTAAAATATTTATAGGAACCCTCTTTGTGATGGCAAAGAATTGAAAATTCAGGGGATGCCTGTCATTTGGGGAATAGGTAAACAAGTTGTGGTATATGATTGTGATGGAATACTACTGTGGTATAATAAATGATGAGCAAAACATGGAACAACATATTGCATGAAATAATGAAGAGCTAAATGAGAAGAACCAAGAGAATGCTGTATTTAGTAACAGCAATATTGTTCTAAGAACAGCTTCAAATGATGAAGTCATTTTGAGTATTATAAATACTCAAATCAAGTACAAAGGTCCTATGAAGGAAAGATGCTATTCACATGCAGAGAAAGAACTCTTAAATATAAGTATGTATAGCATGGTTTTACACATAGATACACATACTTGTTTCTAATGATAGTCTAGGGCAGGGTTGGGAGGGAGAGAGAAAAAAAGTGTACAGCAGAGAACCAAAGAAAACTTAGAAGGAAGCATAGAAAAGCAGAGTAGCTTTGAAAACAATGTGCAGTATTTATTACTTAATTTTTTTTTACAAAGTAAACTGAAATGGAAATTCATGGTTTGTTATTGAATCTTCTTTTGTGTTGTTCTGTGTACATGAAAATGTTCTTTTGGGTTTTTTAATTTTTGTTTTTGTACGTAAGTTCAAAATGAATAAAAATTTAAATAAAAAAGAACCCCAAAATGGGGTCATGAAGGTCGAATACAACTGAAACAACTGAACAAAAAACAATACCATACTATATTAAGAAGTCCATTTATACTTAGGATTTCTAGTGTTTTTAATAACATTCATTAATTGTTGAATTTGCCAAAAATCTTTTCAGCATCTATTGATATGTGGTTTTTATTATCTTTTTTGTTATTAATATGGTCTATTGTGTTCGTGGTTTTCCTTATATTGAACCAGTTCTTCGTTCTTGGCATGTATCCAGCCTGGTTCATAGTGTATCATCTTTTTTAACATGTTATCATAGCCAATTTCCTAATATTTTACTTCATTTAGGGATATTGGTACATAATCAGTGCCTGCTGTTGTGTCAGGCATTGTGCTAAGCTCCGGGGGTTCAAAAAGAGGCAGAAGATAATCCCTACTCTCAAGGAGCTCATAAACAAATAAGTATATATACAGGATAAATAGGACTTAATTTGCAGAGGGAAGTCCATGGAATTAAGAAAGGGGAGGAGGCTTCCTGTAGAAGGTGGATTTTAGTTGTAAAGTCTGGGAAACAATCTTTACAGCAGGTATCTCTGATAAAAGACCTCATTTCTCGAATACATAGAGAAGAGAGTAAAATTTATTAGAATATAAGCCATTCCTCAGTTGCTAAATGGTCAAAGGATATGAACAAGCGGTTTTCAGATCAAGAAGTCAAAGCTATAGTCATATGAAGAAGTATCACTATTGATTAGAGAAATGCAAATTAAGCCAACTCTGAAATATTATCCTGTACCTCTGAAATTGGCTAATATGACAGAAAAGGAAGATGATAAATGTTGGAGAAAATGCGGGAAAATTTTTTATCGTAAGTGTTCATACATTTCATGTTAAGTTAGACATTTTATTAACATATAATTGGTTGGAGTGGTTTGTTATAGTTTCCTTTATGTATCCTTAGTTTTTTTTTGTAAGTCCTTTCCTTAGTTTATATATGAACAGTGTGGTTTTCTTTTTTTAAAAAGCATCAAATTAGCTTTTTATCTGTTTAATTAGTTCCCTCCCCCATTCCCCCAAACCAGATCTTAGTTTTATTTTTCAGTTTATCAGTTTTATCAAAGTGGATTGTTCTTGCATTCAGTTTTTGTTAATATCTTATATGATCTTCAACAAAACTTTTAATTTGTAGTTTCGTTGCAGATTCTGATATGTTTCTTTTCTGTTTCTAAATTTTTTGTTGTATGTCCAGTCAGTTTATCTATTCTGCTTTTCTTTTTTTGATGAAAGCATTTAGAGAGAGAAGTTTTCCCCTAAATCTGCTTTAGCTGCATTCTGTAAGTTTTATATGTCTCTTTATTTGATGTAATTTTCAGTTTTTCCCATTATTTCTTTTTTGATGCACCAATTCTTTAGGATTAAATTAGTCTTCAATTTTTGATTCTTTATTTATTGGCCCTTTATTGAATGTAGTCTTATTCCATTTATGTTTAATGAATTATATGTTTAATGCTTTTACTTTTAGTGCTCCTAATACATGTTCTGTTATTGTAAAGGTACTAGGTAGATTTTTAACACATGTAAACTTTCTGTTCCTATTCAGTAATCACCAGAAATCAGTGATTTCTAATTTTTAAAAAATTTTACTCAGGTTCCAACAAGAAGTTGGTATATTTTTTTTTATTAGATTTGTCTAGGTTTGAAGTATATTGAAGAAGTCCCCTATTACTCTTTTAGTGCCTGTTTTCCCCCTGCATTTAAAAAATTTTTTAAATCTTTAGATGCTACACTGTTTGGTGTATATACATTATGTATTCAAGTATATCTGTGGTGTCTTTAAGCATAATATAGTTTCCCTGCTTATCTCTTTATCAAGTCTAATTTTACCATGGCCTTGTCTGAATTCCTGATTGTTGCCCCAGCTTTTTTGAGTTCATTTTAAATGTAATAGATTTTATTCTAGTCCCTCATTTTAAACCTGTGACAATCTTTGTTTCAGGTGTGCCTGTAAACAGCATATATTCCTTCTTATCCATTCTGCTATTGCCTTCCATGTTATAGGTAATTTCATTGTGATCCTGTAAAATTTGGTTTGATTGGTAGGGTCCAGTATCTGAGACTGAATTTCCCACATTTCCGGCCTCTTGCTTTCTGTGGCATAGTTAAAAGTTTAATTCTCTGTGTCCCGCATATTGCCCACTCGTTCATTAGGGCTTGTTAGGTGCCTTGGAAAACACTCTTGTTTCAGTGGATTTGGCTCTCCCTCTGCCTAGTCTCATGATGGGGAAATCCTCTTTTAGTTCCATATCAGCTCTTTGTTTAAAACTCTGTGTAAGTTTGAGCCCCGAGCTGCTTGGAGCGTTGAATTGGAGTTCATTTCTTGCCGTATGTCTTTACTACTTCTTTCCCATGACAGCTATTCCTGTGTGGCAGTGCTGCTTGTCAGGAACAGCTCTCTGTTGTGTCCTTTAGCCCTGCCTTCATTCATAGTCACAGTAATGTGCTTAATTGTATATTCCCCTCTTCTGCCTTTCTATACTTTTTTTTCCCTTTGTCCTACCTCTCTCTTTACATATAAGAAGATCACGAATGAGTTTGCTCCACATTTGTGATCTATGAATGAAGTGTTCTATTTCTGTTCCATTGTCCTTCTCTTCACCTAAGTCTGTCCCCTTCCCAGTCTGTCTTTCCTTTTCAGCCCCTCTTCAGTCCACTCTCCCTGATACTGAAGTTTGTTTTATGTATTCCTTTTATGGGACTTAAAAGGGGAGAAGAAAGAAAAGCAAATAGTTAAGAATCTAAGGCTCCTCAGGTTAATAATAGACTGCCTCAGACAGCTGGTGAATAACTGAACAAATGGCATTACACGAATATAATGAAACATTACTGTGCCACAAGAAACGGTGAAAGAGACAAGTTAAGAGAATTCTAAGTAGTAGGCTACTTAAAGGAGGATTTTTCTGAGGTTTTTGCCTCGGTATACCCAGCACTTTGCACTGTCCCTGGTACATAATAGACAATTAATAGGTGCTAGGTGACTGACTTGGGGTGAATAGAGCCAAGAGAACGATTTATGTGAGGACATCAACTTTGTAAAGAGAAACAAACTTGAAAGATGTAAGAACTTACAGCAGTGTGATAAATATGTTTCCAGAGATCTTATGATAAAGAGTGTTTATAGTGATACCCTCAAAAGAGAGTCATTGAAGCACAGACAAGTGGGGTAATTCTGAAGGAAAGATCTAAGTATGTGCATATATGTGTGTACACACTTTTTTTTTTAAGGCAAGCAGTGTGAAATGGAAATATAGTTTCACATAGAATCCTCTTTTGTTCTTTGGGTGTGGAAATAATCTTTTGGTGTTCAGGTTTAGAATTTTTTTTTTAAATGACTGAACTGTTTAAAATGCTTCCAGTCCAGACTCATAAATATTTGGGAGATTTGGCAGTTTTATTTCATGATTTCTTGAAATATGGTAACAAACTTTAAAAAAAAAATCTTGATTTTCAAATTGATGATTCTTAGGTTATCCTTCCTTAACTGTTTTCCAGGTCAGTTGTTTTGGGTGTTATATTCCCTTAAATTCTCTTTTTTTTTTTTTTTTTTTACCCTTTTGACATTTTTAATATTTTATGTCTCACTGAGTTCTTTTCTTTTTATTATTTTTTGGTTCATTCTCATTTTCAGGGCTTCCAGTTTTGGCCAAAGGTTTAGCCACCATCTCTTTTAAGTTATTAATTCTTCTTGCCATTCTTTCCTCTTCATTTATTTAAACATTTTGCTCTCATTTCTTTTAGGTACTTTTGTAGTTCTGATGAAGATACTCTTTTCTTTGAGACTTGGGCTTATGGAGCTAATCTCTTCTTGTAGATTTGCAACCTGCTGGATATCTCAGACCAATATATTTTTTCATTGCATTTGGCATCTTCTTCTCTTTACTTGTACCTTTAGTTTTAATTAATAAGATTGGACTCTGCTTGGGTCAGACTGTTCTCACACTCAAGAGTAGCTGTGTGGGGTCGGCCTATCTCCTGCTGTGGGAACTCACTGTTTTGCACTTAACCTTCCACATACTCTGGCATGTCTCTGATTGGGCTTCCAAAGGATTCTGAGAGGCTTTTTGTGCAGACCATGACTAGATGCAGGAATTTATAACTTATTTTCTTTTATTATAGAGTTCCTTCTGGTTCCTAACATCACATCTTCCCACCCTAAATAGTTTTTTAAACTAGTGATTAAAAAAATTTAGTGACAAGTGTCTTGAAATAATAATTTTATGATAGTTTGGATAAGGTTCTTTTTAAATGGTATATTTTTGTCAGTGAATTGAAACTGACTTTCATAGACAGCTTAATGATATCTGCAGGTACCTGTTTTCTAACATTTAAAACCAGAAAGAAGGATGGTCAGTGATTATGTGGTTTTTATAAGTAGAGTTAAGCAGAACAAGTCCAAGGTGGTAAGTCATGTTAAGATTTGTTAGTGAACTGTTGACTTCACGATGTTGGTAAAGGCCATTCCCGGCAACTATAGCTTACCTCTGCAGAACAAATACCAAGAGGGAGGATCAAGAATTTCCTTCTGCCTCTGAATCCATAATACTGTGACTTAATGGGCAGCATATTTTTGTCTGTCTTTTAGTTAGACAAATTGTCCCATTGGACCTAAAGGGCCAGTCACTACATTTATTTATTTATGTTTTTATTTGTTTGTTATAAAATATTTATGAATAGAATTTCATCACCTCTCCAAGTAAATTAATGTAACTACTAGTTTTCTGGCTTAGTCCTTGACTACATTCATATATGATGATGCATCTCCCATCCGTGTCTTTGAACTTGTCATTTTCTTCCTGGGATGGAAGTCCCTCCTTAACTCGACCTTTTGGAATCTCTAGTTTAATAATTCAAATGTCAGAGTACCAATGATAGGCAATATAGAATTGCCTGGGTAGACAACCAAACAGTATAGTAGGTGGGTTGAACCTTCCAATTGCAGATCAGTAATGCTGCCTTTCCTTTCCACATTGCAGTAATTTTTAAATGTCTGCTTTTTTTTGCAAAATATTTTGATGCTGCAGAGATTAATACTTATATACATGCTAATAGAAAGGAATCATTTAAACTTTGAGGACATTTGTGGATGGATGTGTATGGAAGGGCAATGCTTGAAAAGAAATTGACTAGCTGTCTTTCAGAGAAAATTCTATAGTGATGAATAGGCTATCAGGGATAAATTGATGGAATAGAGTTTAATTTACATAACAATTAAACTAGTGTAGTGTTATCTAGCAACAATGCTAAAACCATGTTTCTCCCTAGGAGATTATTCAATGTTATTAATTTGTTTTATGACCCAGTTTCCCCAAATGGATAATTTCTCTTCCAGAGTTTCAAAATATATTTAGCGATTTGGATGCCTCCATTGATAAGGGAACAGTTTGAAAAACAGTCCAAATTTCTCTCTTTAGCCTGCACATTACATAATGGCATGTTCTCCACATTTTTATTTGTAAAATCTTAGTTTTATTTTCCAGTTTCTCTCATGTATTACAGTTTGTAGGTGGACATAGTTGAGAGATTCCCATCAACAATCCCAGGAATATCCTTTCTTTAGATTAGTTAATGGAATGTGAAAACGAGGAATTTCCTTTCTTGTGTTTTGGGGAATGTATTCATTTAAGGGTTTAGGTCTAGCCAAGCATTTTCTTAATACTCTGGGTGATCTCACATTTGGTTAGTTTGGTTTTATATCATGTGTCATGAAAATGTGCATATATTTGTATTTGTGTATGTATATTTTTGGACGTGTTGCTATATAAACATTATTTACTTGGGGTAGTATCTGTACTTTACAGATTATGGGATTTAGCCAGAAAGTAGTAAGGGGTCCTTGTTAAGTTTATTTATCAAATTTACTTTCATTATGGAAGGAGAACATTTTACCTCTATTACCTATTTCCACTTTCCTTCTCTGAAGATGGCCTTCTTTCAGAAGGTTGACAGATCTGCTGATATAGTTCAAAGGCTGAGTCATTTTCTTTCTGTGAAACATGTATATTTAAAGTCTTACTTGACCTTGTGTCCTTCTAGGTTATTTCCTAAGTTTATTATGGCATGTTGTACGGGAGCAAGTAAATAGTTGAGCAAATGATAAGTTAGCAGAAAATGAAAACATAGCAATTTATAGAAGGCAGCATAAAATTATAAATGTTCTTTGGACTGAGCAAAAAGTCGCACATTTTAATTCTGTGCACTGAAGCTGGATTTTGAAAGCACATAGCAGTTCTCCTCAATGGCGATTTTTAAAAATATTTCTGAACTTATTGAGTTGGTTCCTTAGTGCTTATCATCTTGGGTAGTTACTACAGATGGACAGTAACCTAAACCCAGAACTGAGGAGGAGGCGGTTGTGCCATACCTCCTTTGGAAAATTGGAAGGTGCTCGCCATGATCTGAGCCTGATTACTGCTGCAAAAAACCTTTTTTTTGATAGTGCTGCTTTTTTGAACATGCCATGTTTCTGTGAACTACTGAATGCGCTCATCTCTGAAGTTGTCATTTCAGGTGATCTAAAGAACAGTTGAGACCTGTGATAGGTATAAGCAAGCTGCTGCACATTGCCAACCATGGCCTTTATAAGAGACATCATGGTATAGTGTATTGAGTGTCAGGAGGATTTGGGTTCATGACCCACTTTCTGACATTTACTAGGTTTGTGACCATGGACAAGTAATTTCACCTCTCTGAGCTTAGGACAACTCTTTAAGTCAGGAGTTTTTTTGGGGGGGGGGCTTTTTGGAGGGGGGAGGGTAGGGCAATTGGGGTTAAGTGACTTGACCAAGGTCACAGGCTAGTTTTGTGTTAAGTGTCTGAGGCCGGATATCAACTCAGGTCCTCCTGACTCCAGGGCCAGTGCTCTGTTCACTGTGCCACCTAGCTGTCCCAAAACATAAGCATTTCTTTTTTTTTTTCTTCTAAATGATTTGTTCAACTTCACACAGGTATTAAGTAACAGAGTGAACTCAAACCCAGGCCTTTTTTTTTCTTTTTGGAGGCCTTGGGGTTAAGTGACTTGCCCAAGGTCACACAGCTAGTAAGTGTTAAGTGTCTGGGTCTGGTTTTGAGCTCAGGTCCTCCTGACAACAGGGACAGGTGCTCTTTTCGCCGTGCCACGTAGCCACCCCAGGGCTACCTTTTTTGTGTCGCAGACCTCTTGGGAATCTCATGAAGACCTATGGAACCCTTTTCAGAATAATATTTTTAACACAGAAAATAAATTGCGTAGGATAACAAAGGAAACCAGTTGTATTGAAATGCAGTTATCAAAATGCTTTAAAAAAATCAGGACCCCGGGTTAAGAACCCCCTTATTTACTCAATTACAGAGTGGTTACAGGGTTCTTTATTGGTGAAGGAAGTTTACCCACACACACACACAAAAATTACAGATCCCAACAAATTGCATGAGAAGTAATGGGAAAGAATCAGATCAAGGCTTCTAAGCTTTTAGATAGATCTTGGGGGGAAGAGGAGCTTAGCATAGGATCATCCCCCTAATTTTACAGATGAGAAAATTGAGACCAGAGAAGCTAAGCAACATGCCTAAGGTCACAGAGACTCTTAAGTGTGAGCAAGCCTGAATTTCAACCAAGGGGCTTTCACTATAAATCCAGGACATTACTACAAGGTCAGCTTTATGGAGGCAGGGACTGTTTTTGGTTTTTCTATCACTAGGGTTTAGGGCATTTTTTGTCACATAGTAAGCTCTTGATAAATGCTTATTGGTCAATTGATAGAAACATGGACAAGAATTGCCTTTAGGTAGATATTGATCTAAGTGGAAGTAGAAAGTCCTCAGACTGATGGATATCTAGTTGCATTTTGTTGTTGTTGAAACGGGTTTCTTTAAAATCATGGGTGTCGTGGAATGGATATTGCAAACATTCAAAAGTATGGTGCCAGTCAGTGGCCTTTTTTATTCTGGAGTTAAGTGGTGCTGAGATGACTGTGAAGGAAGAAGTTGTTTCAATTTTTTGAAGGTGGGGTTTGGAATAGGGATACTGATAGATACATGAGCTTCTGAAAGTTTGAGATCTTTGCTATACCAACTTGGGCATCAGTCTGTTATACACGGAATTACAGCAGAATCACTGCTACTTTTGGCAGTTGCTTCTGAGTGTTGTGTGATCTAAAATTGATGAATATAGCAAAATGGTTTTAGGAGGATTTAATTTTGATAAAACTGTGAGGTAATGAATTGTTATTTACTTATAACAAAATTCTTTTGTAACCTGACATTTGAACAACCAGTGAAATTCTGTAATGTAATTTTTTAGGATGGTTAGCATGCTCATGGTTTGTCTTGCTTCAGCTCTTTGCCATTTTAATTATGTCTCTGATTCTTAATGGAAAAATTTCTCTTTTTTAGCGTACAGCAAAAAAAAAGGAAGGGGAGGGGTGTCTTTTTGTTGTTGTTTAACTGTGATGTTTAATCCTGCACTGCTATTTTCCCTAATTCTAAAACATACACACACACATACACAAGGTTACAGGAAAAATTTTTAAACTGAGTTTCAAATTTAAGTTGGTTCTGTCACTTCTAATTCTGCCTGCTTAATTGTTTAAATTTTAAAAATACATTGGACTTGTACTCAGTGCCCTAAAGGAATGGGCTTTTACTGTCTGAATGCCATCCTTGTAGAATTGACATTTGTATATTTGAGTTAGTTATAGTTACAGCAAATTCTGTTGGTGGATTACTTTATGTTCACAATCACACAATTACCATTGACTTTAAAGAAATTATTGCTATCAATTATATTCATGTGCCAACTAAGCAAGATTCTAAAATGAGTGCACCAGTGTGTCTGCAAGAATAGAAGAGAATAAATGTTTAGATAGTGTCTTTTTTCCAGGCATTGTGCTAAGCATTGTACAAATATCATCTCATTGGAAAATCACCCTCCGAGGTAAGTGCTGTTATTCTCCCCATTTTACAGTTCACTTGCCCACAGTCACACAGCTAGTAAATGTTTAAGACTGGATTTGAATTCATTCTTCCTGACCAGGCTTAGCACTTGATCCACTGAGCTACCAAAACACGCTGTGCCCTTAAGCAGTAAGAGCGCTGCTTTTGATGATGGTTTTGCAGGCAGCTGCTTCCTTTTAATAGGAATTGAATTGACCTCAGAGACTTCCACAGTCTTCATGTTGCCACTGTTTTGGACTAAAAGAGAGCAAATGACCAAAGTGTCAGTGAATTGGCAGCTCATAACTCATGTTTTCATATAAAAATGACTAAAGGTTTATTGGGAAATAACTTGTGGTTGAATGGTTCTCATTTTGCTATAAACCTCTTAGTTATTACTTTGCTCCATCACCACTGCTTCTGACCATTCTCGGACTCCTTCCTTAGTCCCTCATTGGGTTAAGACTGTGCGTTATCAATCAACAAATATTTCTTTAGCAACAACTGTGTACAGTGCACCCTGAGGCTTGGTATGATAAAGGACAAAATAGGATTCACATTCTTGAGGAATTTAGAGCTTATTGAGACAAGGCTCAATAAAACTTAAGGAATTTAATAGTTTCAAGGCAGTGATATGGAAAATGTCATAACAACAATTATGATTGATTCCCATAAGACTGAGATACACAGTTTTTGCTAAGAGTTCAAAAAAGGAAGAAATCTGTCAGTTTCTGATACGATGGAGTGAAAAGTTTTCATGAAAATTCACTGGTTTAAAAAAAAATCACCGGAAAAATGTTATTTATTCGGAGATGAATTAAGTCACTTTAAGCGTTGCACTGGGTTCTGTCCCTGTGTCTTGTTAAGCTTGTATGATACCTGGAATGTGCAGTACTGTATTTGGAATAATTTTCTCTAGTGTTTTATTTCATCCTATATAAATATGCCATTTAACCAGGATTTAAATGGCTATGTGATAAATGCTGTAAATTGTTGTCTGCTTTACTACATATTGCTGATTGCCAGTGATTTTTAAAAATAATCCATGCCATATTTTTGCATTCCTCAGAAAAATACAGTTGACTATTCTGTATTTTTTTTTACCATAACTTTGGTTGTGCATGATAATAATTTTTAAAGGAATCTACATTAATTTGTTTTACTACTCAGAATGTAAGAGACTTCAAGGAATAAAACCTGCGTGGTTTCTTGTTGTTTTTAAATTAAAGAAATTACATGTCTTCTTAAGCAAATGCTTATGACTGACCAAAGCAAACATTGGTTCTTCCTTCTCAAAGAGGACCAATGACATCACGAGGGTGATGTCTTGACTTGCCAGTGAATTGGAATTGCCGGTCATCAGCCTCACTTTCTCCTCCAGAGGCACCCTAAGTACTCCTGAAGATATGTCAGAATGACTGATGATAACCAACTGAAAGGGCGTTGCCTGAGCATTTTGTGAATCCTTTATTTATTACAATAATTTTTAAAAAGTAAACATGTTTGTATTTAATTGGACTATACATCAACACCCTGGCTTCCCACTTCGTAGTTCTAGGATTCCTTATAGCTAATGTGTTACTTGCACAGCCTGTAGCAGGTGACATTTATTCCTGTTCATCTTTCTGAGTGCATTCAAAGCCGTTTATGATTAAACACTGCTCAAATAGGCGAGGTAAGATTTATTGACGTAAAGGAAGATTGGTACGGATGAAGTGCTGGAGGGTCATTTCACTGCTCTCTTCTTTCCAGTTGACAAGAGATGACATTTATTTTTAAATTGTGCTCATGTTTCTTTAACTATTACAGATCTTAAAACAGCATTTCATTGGAAAAATATAACAGAAAAGGGGATAATGACTGATAACTCTGATGTTCAGTCCCACATCCTGGTACCTTTCAGTTGAAAAACTTTCATTTCTAATACTCATCTGACTAGACTCATTCTAGCTGGTTCTGGCAACACTGTGACTTTAAAAAGCTGTTTTTATTCCGATAGCTCAATATAAATAAAAACAATGAATTACATTTATAGATAATCACATATAGCTCTTAAGTCTAACACATGCAATTTAAAATGAGTAAAAAAATTTTGACTAAAATAAAAGAACAAAAAAGAGTTAGTTAAAGGTTAATAACTACCATTCTTCTTTTTGGTTTCTTTCTGGTTCTTAAAAAGCGTAAAATCATAGCTCTTTTTTAGACCCCAAGTAGAACTTGATTTGCTTTCCTCAACTTTTAATAAATGAAGCAGAACAACAGATGACAACTTCATTTCAGCCCGGAGAGGGAAGAGTATTTTTCTTGTTATACTGTTATCTCTTTAACCACCTTTCACAGCCACCCACCCCCCCCCCCCGCCAAATACGCCCTAATGGAAATAAAAAGTAATTATTGTTACTTTGAGGATAAGATCTAGTTCTCTTTTCATCACTTTTCTCTTCTGCCACTTTCTTTAGTTTAGAAAAAGTACACCAACAAAAGCCACTTTGTATGTGAGAGAACTAATTTATTATATGGTTCAACAGATTTTATAGAAATGGGTTCTCTGGTCAAAAAATATTGATGCCTCTGATTTCACTCTCATTGGAAGAAGAGTTCATAACTAACAGCTTCATTTGTTAGTGAAAGACTGGTATGGGGTGGGGAAATAATCAGAAAAGTATGTCTAAAAGTAAAGCTGTTAGAGCCAGCCTTAAGGATGTTAATTGGACTGAAGTGTAGAGAGCATAAGGCTAATGGCACTGTGCCTTAAGCTGCTATTAGGATTACTTTTACAGGACATTTGCATTATCGATTCTGTGGTATTAGATCCAAAGCTCTTATTGGCAGTCTTCTCTTATGTCCTGTTACTGAAGGCTTAATGACTTTAACCTTAGAGAAAACAAAACAGAAAGCCAAATGAGAAAATTACCATTAAGAATTGGGTTTAGGACTCTGGGGGCGGAGCCAAGATGGAAGCATAGAAGCAGCAAGGTTTTGCAGCTCCCACACAGCCACCTCAAATACCTATAAAATATGACTCTAAACAAATTTTAGGTCTCCAAAACTCGTTTAAAAAAAACAGGAAACACATTTCTTGCTGAAGGCTGCTCAGCAGGTGGGGCGCATCATAGCAGGCTGGGAGCTGAAACTAGCCCAGCCTGAAACAGTGTCCTGGCCGCACGTCAGTCAAGAGGAGCTGCAACTGGAGTCTTCAGGAGAGTGGATCAGCGGCAGCTGTGGCAGTTTCCAGATTTATCAAGCCAGGAGAAATAAGGACTAAGTGAAAGAACAGTGGGATTCAACTAAATTTGGGGGAGAAAAGCAGTCCAGCCAAACTGCCCCCAGGACAAGGAAGCAACAGAAGTGGTAGAAGCGGATGCAAGCAGCAGCCGCCTCCACCTGGTTGCTTCAGAGTTCCTGGCCTGCAGATTGCAGGGGGGCCAAGCCATTGTTTAGAGGTCAAGTGTTCTTGCATTGAGCAGCCTGGATCTGGATCGTGGTCTTGGGTGGTGATCCTGAGGTGCATTTTCAGCGAGCCAAAGCTTGTGGGGGCTGCAGCAGCCCCCTAATAGCTCTGGCAGTGGTGAAAACCACAGCAATTTAGGACAGAGCTTTCCCCATTGGAAGCAGAGTTCCACAGAGCTAAAAAATTAAGCAATTAATTGACTGGCCAACATGAGTTGGAAAAGGAAGCAAAGTAAGAACAGCAATTGAACTCTAGAATACTTTTAGGGGGACAAAAAGGATCAAAGCATGGAACAGGAGGAAGACAACACAGTCAGAACTCCCACACCAAAAGCTTCCAAGAAACATGTAGATTGCCTACAAGCCATGGATCAGCTTAACAAGGACTTTGAAGGCCAAGATGGTGGCGTAGAAGCAGCAAGGTCCCGCAGCTACCACACCGCCACCCTAAACACCCAGAAAATATGAGCCCAGACAAAGTCTAGGAAAGTCTAGGACTCTCAGACTCACAAAAATACAGACAACACAGCTCTCGCTGAAGGCAGCTCGGCAGCAGGGACTCAGCGCGGCCGCCGGAGCGGAGGCTGGAACAGCTGGAAGCTGAGACCATGGCCAGGCCTGGGACGGTGGGAAGGAGCTGAGCCGAGCCGAGCCCTGCAGCCAGCCTGCAGTGGTTCTACAGCCTCCAGCACCTCCACTTCTGCCAAGGCATGAGGAGCAGGACGGAGAGGCGCAGCTCGCACCACAGAGGAGCAGAGAACGGCCAGCCCCAAACCGTGCAGCCAGGCAAGGCCCCAGGGCAGCCACAAGGAGCAGCGGAGCCCTCCCAAGCCTTAGCTTGAGTCTACTTCAAAGAAAATCTAAAGCACCGGCCTGAGGGGAGCTTCGGTCAGAGAGGGTTAGTGAAAGCTGCAACTTTGAAACTTAATTGGGGGGGGGGGGTAAAGCAGTTCGGCCATTCTACCCCCGGGGCAAGGAAGCAGTGGGGGAGAGGAACTACTGGAACCAGCAGCAGTGGCCCCCACCAGGCTGCTTCAGAGGCCCTGGCCTGGGGACTCCGCAGGGGAGCTGAATCGATTGATCGGGGCTAAGTGCTCTTGTGTTGAGTGGC
>JAQQSW010002467.1:0-14951 GCA_028646575.1 Pseudocheirus occidentalis
CGCTTCTATACAACCAGACTATTGTACAATGTGAAAGTGTTTGCAGATCCCATACATGAATGTACCCCACCATGGGGGGGGGGAGGAGAACGGAGGGGAGAAAATCTGAAACTCAAGTGATTCTGAAACTGAATCTTGTAAACTAAAAGTAAATAAACAAGTCAATAAAAAAAAGAAAAAAGAAAAAAAAGAAACATACCAAATAAAAGAAACAAAGACAGAACCCAGTTCTCCCCAAATATTTCCAAATTCAGGCAATACAGAGCTTTCTACTATTTGGGCACAGTGCCTTGTACATACTAGGAGCTTAATAAATGTCTCTTGAGCTAGCTAGAATTGAGTTGGTAGGAACACGCTGAGACTCATCCTATTAGGCTATTCTCCAGTGTGACAGAATGTCTTTGTCACCTTGTGTTTAGGGAGAATGATAGAGTCAGGGTTTCCAGGAAGGTGTGAAAGCCAGGCAACACAGCAGGAACTGAGAGTTGAGTCAAAGATTAAGGAAACATTTATTACAGCACCTTCTCTGGGCTAACTCTCCTCACCCCACTCACACTCATAGGCTCCCAGAAGGATGTCGTCTAGTTCTTCCCTTAGGGTTCTATGGGTAATCCTGAGGGGTTTAGAATTTTTAATCCTATTTTTCACAAACCGTCATCCAGAGTGGTCTCTAATATCAGTTAACCAGCTAATGTTTCCCCAATATCAATCGATCAGTTGATACCAATTAGTTTTTACAGAAGAGTATTTATTGAGAAAGTATAGCACAGACTGAAGTAACACCCATCCACCCACACACACCCACCCACACACCCACACCCACATACCCTTCATACCAGGGAGCACCTTTCTCCTCAGTTCCTGGGGAACAGATTGAAACTTGAAATGTAAAGGTAATAAAACTCACATGTAGTGAACATGTGGGGCTGAAGGGTACCTTGAAGCTCTTGGCCTTGGGAGTCCTTTTCTCATTCTATGGAGTCCTTACTAAGTTTACTTTGGTGTGAGAATCTCTCTTGCACCAGTGGTCTTGCTCCTTCTAGGATGCAGTGTCTTGGCTGGTGGGTAATTCGAAGCTGGACTGCTGGATCAATATCACTGTGCAGGAATGCTGCCTTCTCATGAGGCTCAGCTCTTAGTCTGGAGACTCTTGTGAGGGATCTCAGACAGCTTTGGTGGATCTCCCTGTCCCACCAATCACTTGGGTCCTTCCCTCCTCAGGATACACAGGTCAGTCACAACTACATGATGACCAGGTAGTGATGAGGCTTCCCCTGACTGGCAGCTCATGGCAAGTAGTTCTCTTCCTGACAGCTAGTTGGCCCGGTGGATAGAATGTTGTGCCTAGAGTCAGAAATGTCTGAGTTCAAATCCAGCCTTGGATACTTACTGACTCTGTGACCCCAGGCAAGTCATTTCACCTTTGCCTGCCTCAGTTTCCACAACTGCAAAATAGGGATAATAATAGTGCCTACCTCTTAGGGTTGTTGTGAGGGTAAACTGTTTATAAAGTGCCTAGCACATAGTATGTACTTAATAAATGTTTATTTCCTTCCTCCTCACTTTAAAACATCCAGGAAGGAGGATAAACTTTCCGTAATTGAGGCCACACATGGCCCTCTAGGTCCTCAGGTGCAGCTTTTTGATCGAGTCCAAGTTTTACAGAACAGATCCTTTCATCAAGGGGATTTGTTTTGTGAAGTTTGGATTCAGTCAAAAGGGTTGTAGTTTACAATAATCAATTATCTCAAGATCAATGGCTAGGCATCCATCTACTTGTTTCTAGGGTTTTTTTTTTTTGCTACTACAAAAAATGCTGCTAGGAATATTTTGATAAACACATGGGACCTTTCTTTCTGTCATTGACCTTCTTATGGAATATGCCCAGGACTTGTATCTAGAGATAAAATGGTTTAATGACTTAAAAAGTAAGTTTTAAAAAATTTTCTGTCCCTTATGTCACCATAGTATCCCACGCATCCTTCGCTTTGCCCTTTTGAGAGAGTTATCCCAATGACAAATAGTAGTTTTTGGAGAGGACAATGAAGAAAAAAACCCGCAGAACTGATTGATACGTTGAAAAAGTCTGAAAATGTGTGTAATGTCTAACACCTATGGACCTCCCACTTCCACCAAGAGCTGGGCTGGAGGTGTCTTCTCATCTCTCTTCATTCGAATCCCACTTGTTCTTTTTAATTTTGTTACATTTACTTTGATTTTGTGTTGCATCATTTTGCTCTCCATTTCCAGTGTGGTTAATGTGTATCTTGTTTCATTGGCTCTGCTTACATCACTCTGCATCAGTTCATATAACTCTTTCATTGCTTCTCTGTGTTCATCATATGTATCATTTCTTACATTCATGTACTACAATTTGTTTAATCATTCTCTAACTCATCCACTTTGTTTCCATATCTTAGGTATCATAAAAAGTTCTGCTGTATTTTGGAATATATATATATATATATATGTATATGTATATATATGTAAAGATTTTTTTTCTTATTGATGACTTTCTTGGGGTATAAATTCAATAATGGAGTTTCAGGTTTAAAGGTTATTTCAGTCACTTTATTTACAGAATTTTGCTATTCAAAATGGTTGTACCATTTCACAGCTACATCAGTAATATAATAGTATACTTCTACACACATAATTTGCATAGATGTACACATAGATGTAAATACTGAACTCTTATGAAAAAAATTTGATGCAAAAGTTTCTCCCCCATTTCATTTGACTACTTTCTTTCTTATCCTAGATGCATTAATGTTATATATACAGAACCTTTAGAGTTTCAAGTTCCCTTTTGTACTGCAAACACAGTATTACGTCCCCTCAGTTACCGTAATCTTTTTTTTTTTAAGGTGGCTTTGTTCTCACTGGCTCTATTTCCATCATTCTTGATCCCCTCTCCTCACTTGACATGCCCTCTTCCTCTCCTTTCCTTCAGCTAGTTCTATTCCTTAATTTCAAAATTTCATTATTTACACTCTCTTCCAAAAATAATTTCTCTCACTCTCTTCATTATTCATCTTCTCTTTCTGTTGACTCTAGACCCTCATTCTTTGGCTCATGACCCCTATAATTAACTGGTCTTTCTCTTTTCTGTGTAGGATTAGTGACTTTTCTAACAAAGTTCCAAATTGTTTGCCAGAGTGATTGGACCAATTCATAGCTCTCCCAACTGTGCATGAATATATTTGTCTTCTGATAGCTCCTCCAACATTCAGGTAGCCTTTTCCAACAACCATCTCTGGATTTGATGATTTTATGTAGTAGATGAGAAATGAAGAAAAGGAAACTTGGTCACCCTAGTTTCTTAGATGGTTCACATAAAAGTTATAGTTTTAAAAAAAAAAAAGGAAAAATGAATGTCTATTGTGACAAAATAAGTAAAATGGGCAGGGGAGGAGGGAGGAGAAAGGTGGTTGTGGAGTGAGAGGACCCAACCCAACCAAATATTGGCATTGCGTAGGCCAAATAGAAAAATAGCTATCTGTTTTTCATATTTGCTATCTGTTTGTGTTGCTGCTATGTAGCCAAAGCCACAGGCTCTAGCCTTTTCCTAAAAGGCATTATTAAGAATCAGAGCATACAAGTGTAGTTACCCAGCTCTAGTGAGTTATTAGGGCAAAAACTTAGGGAGAGAAATAATATCTTTTCATTCTATCACTACTTTCCCTTCCTCTGACCAGCACTAGTGGCCACTTGATGGAATGAAATGTACGAGGAAGGCGAGAATATTTAGGAGATGAGGATTAGGTGTATGACCTTGGGCAAAAAAGCTTTGCTTGTTGTCTGAACCCCAATTTTCTCTTCTGTATAACCCATGTAGACTCTGAACTTTGTTTTCTGAAATTATAGGCTCATCAGCAGTCTGGTTCCTCAGAATTCAGGTGGCCACTGCTCTTCCTCAGTGTCCTAGGATGCTCTTAACAGACAGTGGGGTTCTTCTAGTACTATTAACTTGAGATCCCGCTCTAGTCTGTATTTCACCAATATAATTTGCTAGAACTAGTTCTCCTTGCAATCTCTTCAATATCACTGATGATATTGCTAACTATAAATTTAACGAATTAACTACAATTAGCTTTTACAAAGTAATACTCAAAAGATTTATCAAGATGTGAAGTACAAAACATCCCCTAGTTGGGACACCATCTCCCTTATACTTCTTTATGATCTGTGAAAAGTAGGTTCAAACTTAAGGAAGTAGCTACAAAGATTCACTTTGCAATGCATCATGGCAGCTGGAGGTGGCTACAAAGTCTTTGCTCCCCCCACCCTCAATTCACTTTGGAATGCATCACAGCCGCTGGATGAGTAGTTCTCTTACTTACCAGATCAATCTACTGTTGAACTGGCTCCCACAGGCGGTTTCACAAGATTGTACTTCTCACTAGGTTTGGCTGTTGACCTTCCAAAGTTTACAAGGTCCATTCATTCTTTAGCCCCTGGAACCTAAGAGAAGGAAAGAATAGACACAACAGACAGAATAACAGCCACATTATCATCATGGCCACGTGTTGGACCAAGTAGGAAGAATGAAAACCTGGGACTACCTCTAAGTTGGATACCAGAGGGGTTTGGATCAATCCATAGCTCTATCAATAGCGTGTTTGTGCAATTGCTTCTATAACTACTCCAACAACAGAACACATTTTCAAACAATCATTTCTGGATCTTTGGCTTTATGTAGTGGTTTACAGCATTGGAGGCTTACAGCAAACTTTGCCTCAGTCACCGTCAGGAAAAAAAAAAAAGTGAGTGAGTGAGTCCTTGGAGCCGTTTGGATGTATGCTCGATTCTGACTTACTAGCCAATTAAAAGGCCACTTCTCACCACATAAATAAGTAGGTGAAGAAAAAGTCACATAATATATATGCATACTACAAATATAGAGTAGGGTATATGTGGGTACTTAGGGGGCTCAGTGGATAGAATGCCAAGAGCCTGGAGTCAGGAAGAATCATCTTCCTCAGTTCATATCTGGCCTCAGAGACTTACTGTGTGGCTCTGGGCAAGTCACTTAACTGTTTGCCTCAGTTTCCTCATCTGTATAATGAGCTGGAGAAAGAAATGGCAAACCACTTCAGTATCTTAGCCAAAAAATTCCCAAATGGGGTCATGAAGAGTGGGACTCAAGTAAAATGAGACCGAACAACAACTTGATGTGTATTTCTGGAAAGAGGTTCACCATCCGTGTACTCTCAGGATTGTTCCCTCCTTGGCCATTCCCCCATAGATTTAGAATAGGAAGGGATCTCAGAGGCTATCAAGTTCAACCTTCTTCTTTTATAGATGAAGAAATGGATACCAGGGGAGATTGGGTCAGGGGTCTGATTTGGACTCAAGTTGTCTGACTCCATATCCCGGGTTCTTTCACAAGGTCCCTTCCCATTCTAAAACCCTTACACTATCTTGTTACTACTCATTGTCCTGAAGTGGAGAGTGACACCATGAAAAAATGAGAGAAAGGAGGCAAGTCTTAATGGGAGAAGGCAGGAGGGAAGGAGGTGTTAGGAACATGGGTACTGGTTAAAGCCATTGACCCCCTGAGAATCCCTGAGCACCAGGGAGCAGTGTGAAGGAATGGAGCAACAGGGTGTGGTGGGTTCAGAACAATGAACTGAAAGATTTCCTTTGTTTCCCACTGGCCTTTGATGCCAATAGCCAAGGAATTAGAGGGATGTTTCTTCTTTAGCCTGAGACCTTGGGACTGAAACCTTGTTTTATTTTTAATTTACAGAATAAAGCAAGAATTTTCATAGCATAATACAATAAAAAAGACAATTGTACATGAAACTGTAAATCACAACTTTCTATTCTTTTCGAATATATAACAAAATTATCATGTAAAAGTTTTTCTTTCTTGATCCCATAGACTAAAAGGTTTTTGAAGGTATGGGTTTCATCAGAGGGAGTTGATAGTGTACTAAGCTTGCACTCAGGAAGATGTGAGTTCAAATCCTGCCTCAAACACTTACTTTCTGACTATAACACTGGGCAAGTCCTTCAAACTTTTTGGGCTTTAGTGATTTCATCTATAAAATGGGAATAAAACCAGCACCTACTTCCTAGGGCTGTTGTGAGGATTAAAGGAGGTAATATTTTTCAAGTGCTTTACAAAACTTAAAGCATTATGTAGAGATGTGAGCTATCATTATTTCATTTTTAACTTGCCCCTGAATTAGCACCATGCCTGTCCCATGAGAGACTGACTCAACCTATTCATTTTAGCTGGACTTCACTCATATACTTAGTTGAATTTCGTTGGGGACAAAGCCAGTGAAGTAAAAGCCGTAGCAGATTCTGCCAAACATTAAACCCAATTTCATAGATAAAATCTCTATTTTACAATAGTCCACTTCATGAAGTACAAGCAGCCTTACCACAAGAGGCCCACATGGAGGATGGATTAGGGGTACATGGGAAGAAGGTTTTGTGATCCACTGATGAAGTCATGTATGGATTTTTAAAGTAAAGAAATAATACAGTTGGGAGTGGAAAGAGGGGATAATGCTGTGACTTGTTAGGACTCTGGACCCTTAAGGATGGCCTTGCCCCAATCTTGTTTCCATTTTCATGCAATAAAGGTTTTTGACATAAGGGCAGTTAAGTAGGCTTTGGTGGAGAAGGAAAGGGTTATTGCAGAGATGCCTCTGAAGGATTCTCTAGCGGTTCATAAATCTTGTGAACTCAAGATATCTTTGACCTTGGCAATAGTGTGTCTTGGCAGATTGCACCCAATAAATCATATAGATTTTCCTTTGAAAGGAGGAGTATATTGTACGCACAAAGGATTAAGATATTTATTGATTAATTTGGGGGATTGTTAGCTCAAAAACAAATCTGCTGATGTACTAGAAAACTTGTTTGCATGGGAGATTTTTAGCACCACCCAAATCCTAACAAAACATTCCTCAAAAAGAAATATACAGAAAGGAGAAAGATAGGGGATATAACTTTCCAGAACCTAGATGGAAATGAAGAAATGTTATAGAAACCTTCTGTCCCAAAGGACTGACCTGCACCTCCTCCCTGCCAGTAATACCAAGGTCATAGCATTTTTCAGAGAACCCAGAAACAGCTTGGTTCCTAAGACATACTGCCAGTGACCCCAGGCATCTAATTCGAGGAAATAAAGGCCTTTCCTTCACTACACACATATGTAAATATATTTGTAACATGCACATATAGACACATCCATCCTTCTGTCTGTCTATCTATCTATCTATCTATCTATCTATCTATCTGTCTGTCTGTCTGTCTATCATCTATCTGTATATATGTGTATATGTATATATTTGTATGTATGTATATATATATGTATATATTATACACACATATAATCACACACAACTATATATTTGTATCTATACATATAACCATCATTCCTGTCCCCAGCTTCTGTCCTGGGGCATTTCTAACTTTTCAAAATTCAACACTCCTCACTCTGAAGTCTATGCTTGTTTTATAATAAGTCTTGTAACTGCTCTGTGCCTTAATTTCCTTATCTGTAAAATGAGAAGTTTGGACTCGGCCCCTAAGGTCCTTCCCAAACACACGAACCAAGGACATTAGAGGTAATTTAATTCAAATCTCTCATTTTAGGGATGGAGTAACTAAGGTTCCTGGGCAGTGACACACTTGATAGAGGGCCAGGTGTAGAATCAGGGAGACATCTTCTTGAGTTCAAATCCAACCTCAGACATGTACTAGCTCTGTGACCCTGGCCAAGTTTCTTAACTCTGTTTACCTCAGTTTCCCCATATGCAAAATGGGTTGGAGAAGGAAATGGCAAATTGCTCTAGTATCTTTGCCAAGAAAATCCCAAGTAGAGTCATGAAAAGTCTCACATTACTGAACAACAGATTTTTATTGCATTTTTAATTGTTTTTGTATTGTCTTTGATTATTTTGTTGTATTCTTTAATTGCATTTTTTTTGTTAAATATTTCCCTATTACATTTTAATCTAGTGCATGTGCTGTCTGCAGGCATATTTATACTTATGGCCTATATCACTGATTATTGGTGCCAGGAAAATGTCCTGACTCTTTTCCTCCCTCAAATACAGTTCTATTTTTTAATTAATAAAAGTTTATACAACATGATTTATTTGTCTATGTCCCACCGATGGGCACTTCCTTGGTTTCTAGAGGCTACTAGAATGATTCCTTAAAAAAATGTGTTATTAAAAACAACGTTGATGAAACATCAATGAAAACTGCAGTTTTGCTAATTTAGAATTAAATGAATCTTACCATATGAAGTGTTGTACCACTATTTCAGTCTCTCCTTCTAGATTCTCCCTCAGCATTCTTTGTCTCATTTACTCCTACTTGGGCACTGAGCATGTGCATTATTTTATTCCTGACTGATTCTTTATAGCTGGGGGCTAACTAACAGTTACAACAAGAATAGGCGTCTTCAATTTGGGTGCACAGCTGCTATCTCCTCAGTCTGTCACCTTGGTGTTCTCTCCGACTCCTTGATCTTCCCATGGCCTCCTCTAGCCAATCCTTTCCCAAGGCCTCTGGATTCTTTCTTCAGAATACCTAGCACCTCCATCCTTTCCATTCCTGGCACTGCTCTGGTCCTGGTCTTCAGGGATAGGACCTGAAGCTATTCCAGTAAAGTCCTAACTGCGTTCCTTATCTCTAGCTTCTTCCTCTCTCCAAACTCTCCTTTGCACTGCTGGCAGAGTGATCTTCCTGAAAGACCACTTTAGGCATGTCATTTTTCTTACTAACAAAATCTGCAGTAGCTTTGCACCATCAACAGGCTAAAGTTCAGATCCTTGGCCCTGGCATTGCCAATGCTCCCTAATTTAGTCTTGACCTATTTCTTCAGGCTTATCTCAGAACCAGATAATAATCGCTAGCCTTTACATGGCATGTGGTGGTTTGCAAAGTGCTTCATATAAGTTATCCAGTCCTTACAACAATAGCTCAAGGCAGGTGCTTAGCAAAGTGTGTGGCACATAGTAGGTAGTTTAAAAAAACTTTTCAAAGGGGGTAAGGTAGGGCAATGGGGGTTAAGTGACTTGACCAAGGTCACACGGCTAGTTTTGTGTTAAGTGTCTGAGGCCAGATTTGAACACATAGTAGGTGTTTAATAAATGCTTGTTGGCTTGACCTAAAATATGCTTGCTCAGCAGTGTTGTAATGATGATTAACTGTGAAATGGTGTAATGATGATTGATGGCTACCCTGATCAATACAATGACTCAAGACAATTACAAAAGACTGTTGGTGAAAAAAATATTATCCATCTCCAGAGAGAGAACTGATGAACTCTGAGCACTAACCCAAGTATAATTTTTCTCACTATCTTTATTTTCCGTATTTTTATATAATATATATTAAATATATACATAATGTAAATATTTAGAATTATTTCCTTTATTTCACACAACACACTCACTCACTCAGTGCTTTTACTTCCATGCTCCATTAGAATGATGTCTCAAGATTTCGCCTCCATTTTCTCTGGCCTGACTAGAGCTCTTTTCTAGAGACCAAGACCATAGCCTGCATGATATGCTTCTCTGCTCACTCTCAGTTCTTTTCATTATAAGAATGATTGTTTGCTAGAAATTTTGGAGCTCGGAAAAAGCTGAATTCCCAACACAATTGGAGTCACGGAGTCTGTGTCAAAAAGTCTAGAGGGCCAGGTTGATGGGCCATTACCCTATTAATCAAGGGTGAATGTACTCTTCCTGGGGTAACCTGACAATGTCAGACTTGTTACAAATGTAACAGGGGTTGAATTTATGTTTTGGTTGGCTAGTTTGTATCTTATATCCAGTGATAGGCTTGTGCTGGCTTTTGTTGGCTTGTGAGAGCTGAAAGAGCTGATTGTTAAATTTTCAGTGTTAACATTTACATCTTGGAAATTGGCAAATGCTGCAAATCAGAGATTCATTTATTGTTTTATTGATTGTCTAGACTTAAAGTGATGGAGAAAATGTTAATAATGCAGATTAAACTTAAAAGGGTGACATGCATGCCCCCCGAAAACTAATTGTTAAACATTATATCTCACCCTTGATCATATTTCAGACCAATCCTATTTATGAAACTTCTGAGAATATCTGTGCTCATGTAGCCAAGACACTGTGAAAAGGGCTGCAGAATGGCAGAAATTATGCAGACACAACAGTAAATGTCACAAATTATGTTGGATTTCCCCAAAAATATAGAAAAAGATAAGAGACAAGAGGGCGGCTGAGATGAAGAGAGTCTCCTGCCATCAGTTCTGTAAGACTGTGGACCTTCTGGGCAGGAGCTAGCTCATCTATCAGGTAAGTGGTGAGGCAGGAGATGCTGGAGGTAAGGGGAGACCATGGTGGCCAGTCCTGGATTGCCCAAGAAGTGACAGGGAGGATCCTTAAACTAAGCCCAGGTTGATCTTTCAATCCACTTCCCTACACCAAAAGAGAAGCCTCTGACAGTCTTGTCATAGAGATTACATATTTTCTCAATTGACTGAATTTAGTTACTTATAGAGTCAGAGTCTCTGGTAGGAGACTGCTCAGAACTGTGATGGGGAATTCTCAGGTTCAGACAGTACCTACAGACAGGTCATAAGCAACCTAAGTACAAAAGAAGGTACTCACAAAGTCATATAGAAATTACTTCAAAATGCATTGTAATAGAATATGAAAATATTTGTAAGATCTTATGAAGAAGGACGGATGGATAATGATGATCTGTACCATGTCATAAGGAAGAAAGAAATGCAAGGTAAAAACCAGTTTATAGAAAAGCTTAGGAAGAGACCTAATTAGTTGAAGTCATCCCAAGGGCAATAAGAATAGGACTACAAAGCAGGAAAAAGTGGAAAAAAATCTGTAAACATTAACATAATAGATTATTTTTGCCATCGAGGACAGTGAAACACACTACACTTCACTCTTTGATAAGCAGCTGCTGTCTCCATTTAGTCTTCCATCTATATAAAATCTTTGTTGGAGCTATAGAAACATAAGGGCATTCCTAATGAGACCACTGGTAGGGAACAATTAGGTTTTTACAAATGGTATTCAACAACGGACCATATCTTTGCCTTTTCAAAATTTTGAATGAAAGATGTAGTGAATATAAAAATCTATCATGCTGATTGCTTATGGATTAATTAAAAGCATTTGATTGAATAGGGTAAAGTTCTCCCTAAGGTTCTTTTTCAATAAGGTATCTCTCATCCGCATATCATGCTTTGAAAGACCTAACAGAAATAACCCTGTTCAGTGACTCTGATCATAAATGTTAGAGCAGACATAAAGCAGGGGAGGTACATACACAGGCCAAAAATATTCACCACTATGGTAGAAGGGATTCAGCATTGAGCAGTAGTAGAAAAGGTTTCTCTGTGGTTAGTGAAGTCCTCCAGACACTCCTGCTTACAGACGACACTGTACTGATTGACTCAAACCCTGGGACATCATAGAGTCTTCTGGAAGAGATCTCTATGCATTCAAAGGCGCTCATCCTGATCAGCAACATAGGAAAGACCAAGTGGGTAAGGGATGTTTGCTCCTCAGATTTCAGCATTCATTTGGACAGACAATCTGAAGAACTTGTCTATCAATATGTATCTCTGGGACAGACGACACAAATGCATAATGAATTGAGTCTTGAGGTGAACAGGAAAGGAGGAGAGTGAGTTGGATTGCTATTGTGGTATTGCAAAGCATTTTCAACGATCCTAAGCTTCCCATGGAAACAGATGTCCATCTTTTTAACATTACTGTTCTGTTGGTGTTACCATGAGAAAGAAAGATATGGACAATGATAGTCTCTGAAAAATTAAAAATGACTCTAACAGAGGGCAATGGAGAGGGATAAAAAAGCAACAACATGTAATCAATGAGGAATTTCAAAGCAGAACAGGATCAAAAGATGTTATCAAGGAAATGTGTGCTGGGAAGAGAAGATGGGCTGGTCATGTAGTGGGTAGGTAACTAGATAGAGTGCCAGGCCTGAAGTCAGTAAGACTTATCTTCCGGAATTCAAGTCCAGTCACAGATACTTACTAGTTCTGTGACCCTGGGCAAGTCACTTAACCAATCAGTTTCCTCATCTATAAAACAAGCTAGAGAAGGAAATGACAAACTACTCCACATTTCAAGGAAACCCCAGATGGGATCCCAAAGAGTTAGACATGACTGAAAATGATTGAACAGCAGCATATGGTGAATATGAAGGAAGGACGACAATCTTTCAAATATTTGAAGATGACTACCATGTCTCCTCCCACTTCCTCCTGAGTCTTCTCATCTCCAGGCTAAACACCCCCCCAGTTCTTTCCCCTAATCCTGCTGTAGCATGGTTTCTGGTTATCCAATACAACTTTAGGTGAGGTGCAGGTCCTTACTACCCAGGCCTTCTCATCGTCTTTGGACTTATATGGAATCTGAATTTGTGGAGAAAGTAGGAAGAACATTTGGCTTATGGAGACTCAGGGGTCCCTTCCTTTCTAATTTCCTCTGTAGGCTTAACCTGTAGGTTTTTGGGACTCTAGGGAGAAAAAAACCCCCTCATTTCTCTTAAAATTGGAAGCAATGTAGCGAAATGAATGCTGGACTTGGGGCTTCTGGTGTTTCGATATGTGTAACCTTGTAACATTTAATTTCTCTGAGCCTTAGTTCCCTCATCAGGAAAATGGGTATAATAATATTTATAATATCTACTTCAAGGGGTAGAATAATCATTTAAGAGCAAGAAGAGACTTTTAAGGCCATCTATTTCTTTTATCTTACAGATTGGGAAATGGAGGCCCAGAGGGTTTTTAAAGATGTGACTAGCGTCACACAAGGAGTAAATACCTTGTTCATGGTTTTTTTTCTTTCTCTTGCATGATTGTGATAACTGCCTTCATTTCTTCCTTCCCCCACTTCTGCCGCTTACCTGGCCTTGAAGTATTCATTTGGTTCTTATACGTATTGTTAACACAAAAACATCCCGAGCTTTTGACTTACATGCTCATGAGTCAGCAAAGTGATACAGCAGTTAGATTGCTGGCCTTGGAGTCAGGAAGACCTGAATTCAAATTCTGCCTCAGACACTTATTAATTGTATGACCCTGGGCAAGTCAGTTGGATTTGGTGGTTTCTAACATTTCTTTAAGTTCCAAATCTAAGATCTTATGAATTTTTCGAATCATAGAGTATTTAGATGGCATGGGTGTCTCTGTAATGTGTCTGAAGATACATACATGCATTACACTCTAATTGAATTATTTTAAAGCACCAATATTTTGCTGAAATACAGAAATACACACAAACTCCCTAAATCTACAAACTGCTGACAAACAGCACCTTTGCTAACAAAAGAGAGCAGTTTAATAACAGTGTTAGAAGGCTGGCAATATGTTTGTTAAAATTTTTAATTAGGGACAGGCTTTCCCAGAGGCCTATGATGGCACAAGGTGTAAATGGAGAAAGTGTCCCAGCCTGCTTGCTCAGTAGTCACTGCATTCTGTGCACAGATGGGCTGGTGAAGAAACTGTGAATGGACAAATGATAACAGACTATTCTGTAATTCCAACATCAGCTCATTAGCAATCTGTCAAAGGTTTTAATTTGTCGACTGGTGAAAAGGCAGGAATCACATGATGGTGACCGGATTCCATGCTTCTCTCTGAAAAGGCCATTGCAAATGAGCTAGCCAAGTGGGTCTTACTGGGAACAGAACTTAGGGATAGAGGCAGATATTCTAATGCTTTAGTTTCTGGTTGAAAAAACAATGATTATATATAGAATCTTTCATGAGCAAGTTGAAATGTCTGTGATTTCATGTGATGAAAATTCCTCACAAATGAAATTAAGGAACCAGTCCTGCAAGATAGATGCTATCATTAATCCCATTTTACAGCTGGGGAAACTGAGGCAGATAGCATTTAAATGACTTGCCTTGGGTCATACAGCTAGGAAGTATCTGAGGCTAGATTTGAACTCAAGTACTTCCTAACTCCAGGTCCAGTACTCTATCCACCCCACCCCAACCCACCCCATCTTGGCTATGATGGCCAAGCTGCTGTGGAAAAGACAGTGGAAAACAGAAGAGGTGCCTCAAAATTGAAGAAGAGAAAATGTCTTGATTTTCAAAATAAGAAGAGAATAAAGTAGGCAAGCTATAGGCCAGTGAACTTAACTTTGAAGGAAAATTCTAGACAGAGAAGTGATGATTACAAAGAACAGTCACAGCTTCAACAAGAAGAGTCCGAATCAGATGAACTTCCTTCATTTTGTTGATAGAATCACTGAAACTTAAAGATGAGGGGAATGTCGTGGATATCCTTTGTGCAGATTTTGGCAAAGCTTCCGATAAAGTATGATCTCAGTGCAAATGATGCGTGGATCTATATATCCAGTCCTAAACTCTCTCCTGAGCTTTCTCCTGAATCGTTTATCCCCAACTGCTTCTTAGATGCCTCAAACTAGATGTTTCATAGAGGTATCAAACTCAACACGTCCCAAACTGAATTCATTATCTATCTCCAAAATCCTTCCCTCTTCCAAATTTCCTTCTTCTGGTATGGGGCATTGCCACTCTCCTACTCAATGAGGTTTATAACCTCCTTGACATCCTTGATTCCTCACTTGCACTGAGCCCACATATTAAATCTATAGTAAATCTATCATTTCTACCTTCCCAACATCTCTTGTATATGTCCTAGTCTGTCCTATGACCCTGCCACTCCCTTGGTTTAGGTCTTTAGCATCTCATGCCTAGGCTATTACAATAGCTTTCTGTTTGGTGTCCCTGCATCAAGTCACTCACTCACCAGTCCAATCCATTCTCCACTTAGCTGTTCAATCAGTCTTCCTAACACTCATGTCACTGGAACAACAGCAACAAACTCTGGTGGTTCCTTTTCACCACCTCCAAGGTCAAAGCTTTAGCGAGGCTTTAAGACCGTTCACAATGTTCTTCCTTCCTAC
>JAQQSW010002468.1:0-14951 GCA_028646575.1 Pseudocheirus occidentalis
CCCTGGGTATGCTAGGGTGCTTGCTGATACACACGGCTAGTGTTTAAAGCTGAATCTGAACTCAGGAAGATGAGACTCCAGGCCTGGCACTCTGTCCTATGTGTCCTATGCTATTTATATAGCACTTTATAAAGCACTTCTCTCCCAACAACCTATTGAATTAGGTAGTTAGGACTTGCTAAGGTCCAACAGTACCAAGTTTGACTGTATTTTTTTTTAATTGATGTCATCAATCAATAAATCAATAGCCATTTATTAACTGGTTACTAAGTGACAAGTGCCATGTTAAATCCTAGGGATACAAAGAAAAAGCTAAAACTGCTTTGGCAAACTTTCTGGTCTCAAGAAGTTTATATTCTAATGAGAAGACAGCATGTGCACAAATTGGTACATATAAAATACACACAGAGTAGATGGATTAGAGAGCAGGAAGAAGAACTGCTTTGTGCAGCTGTGGGAATAGGGGAAGAGGCAGGAAGCAAGTATTTGTCAAGCACCACCTGTGTGCCAGGCATTACCCTAAGCACCTTACAAATATCTCATTGGATTAGAATGGAGAGAAATACAGGAAGGAAAACAAGACACGTGGAACCTGAACCCAAAGAATTTACAGCAATGGTGGCTCAAATGACAGAGAGATTCCATGTTCTGATTTAGACAGGACCTGGGAATCCATTTGTAGAGGAAAGTGCCTAAAAAGAAACACCTTCTACCAATGCACCAACTGTTCTGCAACTTTAATGTCACACAGAAATCAATAGGACACTAAGGTTAAGTGACTTGTGCAGGGTCACCCAGTACATATCAGCGGCAAACTTGAGCCCAAGTCTTCCTGATCCTTAGGAAAGTGACATTTTCTATGATGCTATGCTATTTCTTTTTATAAATACTTTTAAAAGTCAGATATAACTTTCTCCTACGTAGATGAAAGAAGGGGGTTCTTCTAAGACCTGCAATGGTTTTTACATTTATTAAGGGGCCTAATTCATTCTGCTCCACTTTTCATTTCCACTCACCATTTTCATAATAAACAGCCAGGGGTCCAGTAGTAAAGACTCTCTTGGGGTTGAAATGAACATAAGAGTTTCCAGTTTTTTAAAAGCCAGTTTAATCAGTTAAGCTCTCTGGTTTTTAATCATAATTAATAGAGTAAGTAATCATGAATTAAATTAGTAGCTAACCTCCAAAGAGAGGCAGTGTGATATAGTGGATACAGAAGTGGCTTTGCAACCAGGAAAACTGCATTCAAGTCTCCCCTGGGACATATGCTAGCTATGTGACAATGTCCAAAACCCTGGGCAAGTCACTTAACCTTTAAGGGTCCTAGGTTACTCTCGAAGACTAAAGTGAAGAGAAGATGTTGCATTCTTAGTCTCTACTAACGAGTTTCCTCATTTGGAAATTCCCTATTGCAATGAAATCACAAATTTAGTCTTTGCCCTTATTCAAAATTTCCAAAAAAGTTCTTTGGAAGGATGGATTTTTAAAAGAAGAGAGGAAATTGGTCAAGGGGTGAGGGAAAGTAGTCATGAGGTAGCTATAAAAAATCTAGAGTATCTGTGCTTTTTTGGCAAAGATACTCAAGTGGTTTGCCATTTCCTTCCCCAATGTGTCCAAGCAGTCAACTCCTTACTCAATTTATCTCAACTCTTTAGAGATGTGGTTGCACTTCACATTAGATGGCAACATCATATTTTCCTCCCCTCTTGCAAGAGTGAGGCTAGCTGTTCTGTCTTCTTGAATGTATTTTATTAGAAAAGAAAGATATTATTATTATTGGGTGCCATATTCCTTTGTAACCTTTGAGGAAGAAAAGTGTTTCAAATTGATGGTTGGTTGTTGTCCTTCATTCTCCAAGAGGACCAAAATGACATCATTGTGTTTGGGTCAAGGTACAATGTATCTGACTGTGGCTGATTGTAAAGCCACGCACAAGCAGCTTTGCAGAAGAATACCTGCTGTGAACAGCTTTTAAGGTTTTGATTACATAGTATAGTGAACACTCTATTTATTCAATAACAAAGCAAAGCAAAACATTCACAGAAAGTCAAGGGACAGCATTCACAATGTTACAACTTATCACAGAAAAATAAAATATAGCATTCACAACAACTTATCACAGAAAATGGCCACATAGTTTCCATCACAGTGATCACAAAGTTTTGAACAAAGAACAATCATTTAGTAACTCAATCATTTGATCATCTCAATCATTCAAACATCCTTAAGGATGTTTGGCTCCTTAAGGGACACAAAGTACGACAGTAAAAGTTCTCCAGTCTTGGGGCACACTAAGTTACAAATCAATTACTTATTCAATCATCATTCACTTAGTACAATCATTTAGTCAACCAATCATTCAATCATCCTTTATTATTCACTATTCAATCATCAGAAAATACACCTTCCACCCCTGGGTCACTAAGAAACTACAATTTCTCAGTCAGTACACAGTATCCAAGTAAAGTCTTCTTTCAGCTTGACTCAGGGTGGTCTCTCAGATTCCTTGGATCCTCTTCTGTGGTCTCAGGTCCTACCTGGATTCACCAAACTGTCACCTGGGTTCAAAGGCAGACACCTCCCAGGTCCTTGTCCAGCTCTCCAAGCACTTCCTGTTCCATACAGAAGTTCACAGAGTCCACTCCACTTCAAGTCCTTCACAGTCTCTGTTCCTGGGAAGTTAAGGCTTAACAAAGCCACAAACAGGTTCATTCAAAGTACCAGCATCAGAGTCTCAGCAACTCCAGCTGGCCCTCAGAAATCCTCAACAGCCTCAGCAGTTGTGGCTGGCCCTCAGAAATCCTTAGCAGCTCTGGCTGGCCCTCAGACTCAGCAAAAGTTTCAGCTGGTTCCCAGAATCAAAATCACTTCATCCAGGTTCTCCAAATCAAAATCATTCTCTCCAACCTGGGAGGAGTCTTTCCTCTTCAGCCTCCCTGGCATCAGCAGCTTCCACCTCCAAGAAGCCTGCTCCAAGAAGATCTGTCTTTCCCAGCCAGGGTCTTTCCTTATATACAGCCAGCAATAGCTTCCTGTTTCAGCTAATCCTTTCCTGTCACGTCAGCAACAGGGATTCATACCTTCTGTTTCTTTAAGAGGCTTGATTAATTACTAAGCACTAAGTACCTGTTACCTTTGCCAATACAAAGAGATCTTCAAATTCAAATTACATTACCATGACACTGATCAGACCAACATAAACCCAGAAGGCTCTACCACAGGTTGGGTGCAAATGATCTATATGGACTATTGGTGTCCAAACTGACAATATGGGTATGAAAGACAGAGCAGGCAGCATGTACTCAGGAGGCATGAAACAGAGTTAATCTGAAATGTGAGGTTCCATGGCTATTTCTTCACTTTCCTAAGTCACTGAGGTCTCTAGGCCACACTGCCAATTGCCCTTTCCCCTTAGGATAAAGGATGAATATTCAGAAGAGAGCAATCAGCAGTGGGCACAGTGAAGGGTTAGATTGTTTTCTCTCTATTTCATCCAGTCCATGGTGTCATTGTTACAGTGGAGCAAGGTCCAATACATGGTACAAGGTATTGTTAGAGAATTGGGGGAGATCAGGAGATAAACAGAACTGTGTTTTCTTTTTATAATAAGGTTATTACCACACTTGATACCATGCTCTACACAGAGTAAAAACTTGAATCTTTTTGTTGAGTTGAATTTAAATCTGGGGGGGGGGGAGGGAGAGGAAGGGAGAATCTCACTTATCATTTTTGTCTCCAACTATGCAGAGCATAGATATGAACTTAGGACCCATTTAATTTCAATTCCCTTTGTTAACAAGCAAATCTTGTTTCTACTTTTGGACATTAATATTTGCTGTTTAGGGATTTCTCCTGTCATTTTAGACTCCTTTGGCTGCACTCATGAGACGTCTTTGACTTCCCCACCCTGCTCCTCCACAGGGTGCTCTCACTTTCAACTTTTCAGATTTCTTTTTTATATTGCTTTCTCCTATTAGAGTGTAAGCTCTTTGAGGGCAAGGACTATCTTTCTTATTTGTATCCCTGGAACTTAGTACAGCATCTGGCATCCAGTAGGAGCTTAATAACTGTTTACTGATTGACTCTCATTTTCTCTCCATCTATAGGAAGTATTATTTTTATAGTAGTTTTAAATTCTATGTAACAGGAGTTGCTTCTCAATTCAATTCTTTCTTTCTTTTTTTTCTTTTAATGTAATTTCAGTCTCAGTAGGAAGCTGAGGGTATGAATTTTTGACCTTAGGGTTAATTATCTTGCAGATAGGTTAAGATCACACAAAGCTTTCTCCTAGAAAAAGTGAACCAGGGCAAAACTCTGGAATTTATACTGGTTCTCATTATTTGGTAACATTGTAGAATTACAAGTCTCCTGATTTTCCACAAGGTCTTATACCTCATTGCAGCTTACTGCATGCCAGATGGACATTAAGGGTCATGACATGTATGCTTTATAGAATTTTTCAAAGTAGTGTGAATGGAGGAATAAATTTTATCCCAGGCAAAATATCAGTGTAAGAAAAGTAGGGAAGGAATGTAATGTGAAACATCATTGAGAGATAATAAAAGTGACCTAAACTGCTTTGTGTAGTCTAATAGAAACACATGTTTATTCAGTAGAATATAAGCTCCTTGAGGGCAAGGATCTTTTTTTGACCTGTGATTGTATCCCAAACAAAACATACATTTTACCCCCCTTTTTTTGGATAAGAGTGAAAGAGAATCAAGCAGTCCTATGATTTCATCAAGGAAAGGAAATTTGAGTGTGGAAATTCCCTCTTTGAGGTAACATGGTACAATAAAAAATGTGCTAGATTTGAAGAAGAGGACCTGGGTTCAAATTCTGACTGCCACTTTGTAGCTGTGTAACCTTAGATAATTGAATTCTCTTCTTGACAGAGTTTTCTCATATGTAAAATGAAGGATTTGGCCCAAAGAGGTAAAAGAAAGAGGCAAAAGACCCATATATTAAAAAGTACTTATGGTAGCTCTTTTTGGTGAAAAAAAGAACTAGAAACAAAGTTGAGGAAAAGCTTAACCGGTTATGGTTTAAGAACGTAAAGAGATATTGTTGTGCCATAAATTATAATGAAAAGGATGGTAAAACAGACAAACCTAGGAAGACTTGTATGATTCAGACTGGAGTTAGCACAACCAGAAGAAGAGTTTATATGGCAACAACAACAACAAGATAAAAAACCTAACTGTGAAAGACCTAAGAGCTCAGATCAACACAATGACTGACCACAGGTCCAGATGACCACAAACCTCCTCTAGACAGGTGTTGGAGCCAAGATACAGAAAAAGACATATATTTTTGCATGTGGAAAAAATGTAATATTTTTTCTTTAATTATGCTTATTTATTAAAAGGATTGTGTTCTACTTTTTTATTCTGGGGATTGGGAGGAAGAGGGAAACTAGTGATAGTATTTGATGAAAAAAAACAAAAGGAGGACATTGAAGCATTTTTTTAAAAAAATACACAGAAGAGAACAGGAGAAAGTTCAGAGGGAAACCCTGAGAGTAGGACAATTGTTAAAGTAGGAGGTTGAAATTTATTATGCACTCTTAAAAAAAGAAGCTATATTTAACAGAGGTTCAAGGCTTGATATGGAGGTCACTTTTTTGGTTCTCCTTTGTATATGGAAATGCTTTCCTTTTGGGGGGGTGTCCATTACATTCAGAAATATTGCAAAAAGTTAAAAATGAAACAAAACAAAGAAAATGAGAGATTGGAGGGGATGAGAGTTGATGTACACTAAGGTCCCTTTAAGCTCTTTATCTCTGAGCCAATGATCCATGTCTGTAGATCATAAATTGTTCTGAAATTTATAGTATTAAGGAGCTGCCTGGAGCACTGAGAAATTAAGTGACATAATGATGGTAACCTGGCTAATATATGTACACTAGAGGTAGAACTCAAACCCAGATCTTCCTGACTACAATAATGCCATATTGTCATTTACCATACATACAGCAGGTAGTAAATAAACACTTACTGAATTAATTCAAGAAATATTTATTAAGCAATTTCTATGTATAGAACAAAAATTCAAACATAATACATGTTTCATGACCATAAAAGCTTCTGACATATTGTCACAAAAGACTGTAAAACATCCAAGAGTCCTAACTCTAACTTCTTCCTCCCCTCTCATTACTAAAGTTTGCTTTCTTCAATTAAATTAGGTACTACAACTTCCTTTTATTTTTTTTTAACCTCCAGCTCTACTCAATATGCATAAGATGGAACATTGGCATATTATACCTTCCAAGTTGGGTGATAACAACACATTCAGTGAAGAGACTGGATTCATATGACATGATTTAGCCATTGGGCCACTTGGGCACTGTTAAGGAAAAGACCTTTCCCAACTGTAGCTAACAAATGTTGAGGATGTTGGTGCTCCTTAGTGAGCTCACAGGGCTGGGGACATTCATGAGGCACCACACAAACTATTAGCTTGAGGTTGTTCACAGTTTCGGCATTAGATCATTCTACATTCCTTTCAGTGAATATTCTGTAATATTAGAAATGGGTTTTTTTGCATTCTCACCTATGCCAGTAATTCCTTGACCTTTCTCATTTTCAATGTCATATCTCTTTAAAGTCAGATTTTTGAATAGTTGCTTTCATAAAGAGAAAGTACTGTCAGAAAATTAAGGTGGAACAGGAAACAAGGATAGTGGTATTCAATCTGATTCCTAGGTTTAAGAAAGTATGAAAATTAACAGATACATATGGTCCAATAATAATTAATTACAGCTATTTAAAAATGAAATATACTAATGCACTGTTGGTGGGGTTGTAAACTGATGCAACCATACTGGAGGGCAATTTGGAACTATGCCCAGAGGGTTATCAAACTATCTCTTTGATCCAGCAATAGCACTACTAGGTCTGTATCTCAAAGAGATTTTTAAAAGCGGAGGGGGGGAGGGAGAGAGGAGAAGGATCTAGTTGTACAAAAAATATTTAAAGCAGTTGATTTTGTGGATTTTGTGGTGGCAAAGAATTGGAAAATGAGGGGATGCCCATTAGCTGGTGAATGGTTGAACAGTTTATGGTATATGATTATAATGGAATGTATTGTAAGAAATGATGAGCAGAATGGTTTCAGAAAAACCTGGAAAGACTTATATGAACTGCTGCTGAATGAAGTGAGCAGAACCAAGAGAATATTGTACATAGTAACAGCAATACTGTATGATGATCAACTGGGAATGACTTAACTATTCTGAGCAATACAATGATCTAAGACACTTCTAAAGGACTCATTTTGAAAAATGCTATCCACCTCCAGAGAAAGAACTGGTGGAGTCTGAATGGAGATTGAAGCAATTCTAGTTTTCTGCTGTGAATTAACCTGAAATTAATTTGTCTTCCTTGAGTTACCCTATTCCATAAAATTAGAGGAGGAGGATGGAGGGCCCAAGATAGAATGGATCAATCAGTAATTAATCCAAATCTTGCTCAGCCTTGACATATTAGGGGTTCTTTGCCCCACCTTGACCTCCTGAGATAGCCCACCATAGAGCCGATTAGAACTGGCTGAAACTTATCCTGCTGTTTGCAAATTTCTCTTCCCCAACTTATGATAAACAAGAACATCCTGTTTCTGTCTTCTAGCAGAACTCTCCCTTCTCCTCCCTCTATATCTCCCAAATTCAATGAATCCCATCAATATCTCAGGCTTTGCCTGAAGAGTCAAATTTCCTTGTACTCGATGTAGAGGGTTCCTGGCATGCATGCCTTTTACTTTCTCTTATAATAAACTAACTTCCTCCTCAACTTAGTTACCTTCACATTTGGACTTTCAAACTCCAGTCCACATCACTTTCTTTCTTTTTTGTGTGTGTTTGTGGGTTTGTCTTTTTTTTGGGGGGGGGAGGTGTCTGTGTCTTCTTTTACAACATGACTAATATGCTTTGCATGACTGCACATGTACAACCTATATCAAACTATTTATCATCTGTGTGTGGGGGGAAGAGCAAGAGAATTTGAAACTCAAAATTTTAAAAATGAGTATTAAAGGGGTGGCTAGGTGGCGCACTGAATAGAGCACCGGTCCTGGAGTCAGGAGGACCTGAGTTCAAATCCTGCCTCAGACACTTAACACAAAAACTAGCCATGTGACGTTGGGCAAGTCACTTAACCCCAACTGCCCTCCAAAAAGCAAAAAAAACAAAAAAAGAGTATTTAAAATGGTCTTTACATGTAATTGGGAAAAATAAATATTTTAAAATAACGAAAACAGAAATGTTATTATTTTTCCTTCCATGTATATGTATTATTTTAAAAAGAGCTATGAAGTTGTTAGGACATTAATGGTTATTAGACTGTGTGGACCTAATTATTTAATTAATGGAATTGTTAAGTATTTAGAGGGGGGTCCTTGGGAAAAATTACTGAGACATTAAGATTAAGAGAGTTGTGAAATGAGAAAGTTTAGAAATTTCTGTTTCCTATAGGGTATGCTTTTAGATTATTTACCCTTCAAGGTTAAAAAAAAAAAGTCTTGGTGAACATGGAAACAGACAAAACCCAAAGTAACATTCAGTCATTCTGCAATTTCACAGCAATGGGATTTTGTGTTGACTTAGTGAAATACGTTTCCTTCAGATTCCCTTGATGACATACATAAATACATATGCATATGTGTATTTATGTATGTATATATACACAAATATAAGCATGTATGTATTTATACACACATTATATATAAAAGTATTATATAAGCAATATTATAGCTTATATAATAATGTAGAAGGATTAAGGGAAGAGAATAAGCATTTAAGTGCCTAATACACGTTAAAAGCTTAACAAGTATTATCTTATCTGATCCTCACAACAATCCTGGAAGATAGGTGCTATGATGATCCCCATTTAACAGATGAGAAACTTGAGTAGACAGAGGTTCAGTAACTATGACAGAGTCACACAGCTAAGTAAGTGAGTGACTGATGCTGTATATGAACTTGGGTCTTCCTGACTCCAAGCCCAACACTCTATCCACTGTACCAACCAGAAGCCACACAATTCAGCATATAATAAAGTATCACAGTTATCTACACCTGCATCTTATCTCATTCACAAGCTTCTGAAGGGTGGGGACTGACCTAAACTTTTAGAGTTTTATCTAAATGTTGTCTCTACTCCAGGGTTTCATGCTGAATTCTGAACACAAGAGGGAAGTTTAAAGTTTCACTGAATGAATTGACTAAATAATGATAATAGCTCATAGTGAGGAAGAAATCAAGGGGGGAAAACAACAGTAAAATTTGTCATTAAAAATGGACTCATAAGTCTAAGAAATGCTTAAATGAATATAGACTCATTTCTTATCTGAAGCAAAAATAGTACTAGAATGGAGTCAAAAGACTTGCATAAGTATCCTGGAACAAATGAAATCATGTGTGAAGGTTTTTCACACAGACCTTAAAATAATATATTTCAATGATAATTTTTTATTATTAATAAGGGAAAGGTCTACAGTGCTTTGAGTAGATAGTTTCTGGAGGATTTATGAGAAAACATGGAGAAGATGACACAGAAAAAAAAATGTGGGAGGTCTTCCATCTCTACCAGTAGAAGGCCTATCTACATGGGTCTCTAACGTATCAACAAGGGTGGCAGAAGAGGCCATTTTGAGTGGTATTGACTATGCTAGTCTGAATAATGGTATTCAAAGGGCAGAGAAGTATAGGTCATTCTGGAATTATGGCTATGCTCTCCACTTGTGCTGCAGTTGCAAGGAGTAGAGAAGCAACCCAAGCGCTGGGACCTAAGAAATGGAATCATGTGCTATAGGAAGGAGGTTTCCTCTTCCATTCTTGAGTCTGTCCCTCCTTGTCTCAGTTTCTCCTATTTCTGAACTCAAAAATCTTCTCCAGTTCTATCACAGTTTTGTGTCTATTTCCAGTCCTAAAGTCTCCTATCTTCCCCAATTTCATGAACTATCCATATTTGTATCTTCACCAGTCAAATATTAGCATGTCTACCATGCAATTACATTTCATCTACCCAGCCACTTCACTTACAAGGAACCTCCTAATCAGTCCACAATAAGAGGCAGGGAGGGAGGTTATGACTAGGGAAAAGAAACCTTAAATTAGAGTAAGTAAATCAAGATTTAGTGTCCTACTCTAAGACTGCCAGCTCCTTTTTTATGTGTCCTTTAAAAAGACACATACACACATTTATTTATTTAGTTAAATATTTACCAATTACACATAAAAATTTTCTGAACATTGAATTGAAAAATTCTGTCTCATAATCCTTTTTTTTTGCCCCATCAACTATACATGTGAAGTCATGCAAAAAATATTTCCATGTTAGTCATGTTTCAAAAGAAATCACACACACACACACACACAAACACACAACCCAAGAAAAACAAAGTTTAAAAAAAAAGTATGCTTCAATCTGCACTCCAAGTTCATCATTTCTTTCTCTGGAGGTAGATAGAAAGTACTTTTCATCATAGGTCCTTTGGAATCATCTTGGATCTTGTCTTGATCATTTGGAATCAGCTAAGTTTTTCACAGTTGATCATCCTCACAATATTGCTGTTACTGTGTATAATGTTCTCCTTGTTCTGCTCACTTCCCTCTGCATCAGTTCATCAGTTTTTCTGAAACCATTCTGCTCATCATTGTTAATAGCACAACAGTATTCCATCATAATCACATACCACGTGTCCTTTCTGATGGGTATATTGGGGTATGTGTATGTGTGAATATCATTCATCTTGAAATTAAATGCTATCTCATTTCTAAGAATTCTTATCACAAATCCTTTCCTTGCTTCTCAAGCGCATAAACTAATTTCTATAACCCTCAAGTATAGCAGATGTTTTAGTCTTGTAAAGCATTGAGAAAATCAAGGCCACCTGACACAAATTCCCCCTCTACATTTCAAAATCTGTCAACATTATCTGTTCACTGTCTTCTAGCTTGACTCTAGCTTGGAGAGATCAATTCTCTAATGTACTAATTTTGGCTTGATAATTAAGACTAAGAAAACAGAGGTTCTCCACCAGCCAGCATCACACAATCCATTCATGGTTAAATTTTTTTTATTATTATTTATACCATCCATCCATGGAACCACAGGTTATAGCAAACAGAAAATTTTTTAATGCTATGGATAAGTTCCCTTACTTTGACAGTATACTTTCCAGGGATATCCACATAGATGATGAGATTGATGCACACATTGCCAGAACTAGCTTAGTATTTGAGAGGCTCCAAAGGAAAGGAAGAAAGAGGTATTAGACTGAAGATCTAAAGAGTTATTGTGCTGACCTCATTGTAGCATGCCTCTGAAATCTGGCCAGTATTACCAGCACCATGTCAGGACACTGAATCACTTCCATTTAAATTGTCTTAGAAAGATTGTGAAGACCGCCTGGCAAGATAAGGTAGCCAGACACTGAGGTCCTTTCTCGAACTAAACTGCCAAGCATTCAAACTATACCACAGAGAGTGCAACTCCACTGGCTTGACCACATTGTTTGAATGCCAAATATCTGTTTGCCTAAAATACTATTTTATGGAAAACTTACATATAGCAAGTGGTCACACTGGAGGTCAGAAGAAGAGATAGAAGGATGCTCTCAAGGTGTTTATGAAGAACTCTGGGATCAACTGTGAGACATGGGAGACACTGGCATAGGACAATCTAGCTTGGCATGCCCACCCACAACACTGTGTTCTATGAGCAAAACAGAACTTCAGTAGCTCAAAAGAAATTTAAGATGTGAAAATTTAGAGTCATTTCCACTAAATGTTCAGATAGACTATTTGTGTCCAACGTATAGTAGGGCCTTTGAAGCTCATATTGGTCTGATCAGTCACAGCAGGACACACTGTACCTGGACCCTGACATAGTGATGTAATTGCAGTCCTTTTCAAGCACAAAAGGCAATGACAAATAACCAGCTTGCCTCAGAGGAAGAGGTACCCAGGCTCCTTACCGTTTATGTGTGCCTACAATCCCATCACTTTCCACCTCTTCATGAGATCCAGTGGCCTTTTCTCAGCTCCTGTACTTTTTGACTTCTCTGCAGCATCTGACATTGTTTAAAACCCTTTCTTTTTGATATTCCCTCCTTCCTTGGTTTCCAAGGTATTAGACAACTGGTTCTCTGCCCACTTGTCTAAATCTTCCTCCATTGTCGGCTCTGAATCTTCCCAACCTCTTATTTTCTGCTCTCTTCTATATTTTATCTTTTAGCAACCTCAGTAACTCAAGGTTTTAATTGCTTCTTTTAGCACCTTCATATAAGTGATTCCCAAAACTACAACGTCAGCCCTGACCTCTCCTAAACTCCAGACCTGAATTTTCAGCCGGATGTCCTAATGGTATTTTAAGCTCAACACTTCTTAAACCACTCATTATCTTTTGCCCAAAATCTTTTCTCGTCCAACTCTACTATTTTAGTAGTGGTGTTATCATCATTCAATCTAACATATTTGGAACCTTGATGTCATTTTTCATTTTTCCCTCTCTCTTTCTAGTCAGTTTCCAAGTGCTACGATTCTGCTTCCTCAGTATCTCCAGTACCCGTCCCCTCCTCTATATTCCCACTGTCACCATTTTAATAGAGGCCCTCATTTCCACCAGCTTGGACTATTAGAGTTTCTTCCATTTTCACAACACTGGTAGGCTAATTTTTCTCATATGCATGCATCTGTTCAGATCATCTCTATTATAGAAACCAGTTGGTGATCCTTTATTGCCAACAGAAAAAAAGTTTCCCCTTTGACCTATCAATACCACTACAATCCACAAAACCCATGGAGAGCAAAGAAAGAGGGAAAGGACTAAAATACACAGGAACATTTATAACAGCACTTTTTGTAGTTACAAAGAACTGGAAACAAGATGGTTACTCATCAACTGTGGAATGAATGAACAAATTATGGTATATGACTATAATGGAATATTTTTATGCCATAAGAAATGACAAAAGGACATCAGAGAAAACCAGACAGATTTTTATGAACTGGTTCATACTAAAGTAAGTAGAGTCAAGAAAACTAGTTGTACAATGACTACAACATTGTAAAAGAGAACAACTCTGAAACATTTAATAACTGATCACAGCAATGACCAAGCTGTATTCCAGAAGACTGATGATGAAGCATGCCTCCCACATACCTTGGTGGAGAGAGGTGATGCATTGTAGGTACAGGATCATTAAAACACACATTTATTTTGCTTGACTCTAGTTTTGTTAAAAGGAAGTGGATAAAGATGGAGACTGGGGGAAGACAATGACAGTGGTGCAAAAAAAGAAAGGGATGAGAAGAAATAAGTATCAATGAAATGTTTTTAAAATATACAGAGAAGAGTGGGAGCAGGTTTAGAGTGGGGACAGAGATTAGTAGAACAGCGATGGCACTACCATATTTTTATCTATATTAAAATGAATGAGTCATATGCAGTGGATCTATGCTTTCCATGTAAATCCTCTCTTCTGGCCCTTCTTTGAAGAAAGAAATGTCCATGCTTGTTGATGACTTCTTATTTCATAATAAAAGTCTTTTAAAAAAATAATAATAAAGTTTGAATTCCTTAGCCTAGCCTTCACAGTCATGTCTGTGTTAAAACAGTTAGAAGTGTTCAATTTGGAGTCAAGGATATGAGCTCTAATCTCAGTTGTGCTGTTTATTATGTGTACAACCTTGAGCAAGGTGCACAATAACTTCTATAGGCTTCAGTTTTTTTCATTTATAAAATGAAGGTGCTAAGGGTTTAGCTTTAAATTATTATCCCATGATTCACCCTTTTTTAGCCTTATCTCAAAGTACTCTTTCACACGCCCTGGATTTCATACTTCCATACCTTTAGTTACATAATTTCTTTTGCCAAAAATGTTCTCCTCAACTCTCTGTCCCTACCCCCTGTCGAAATTCTACATTTTCTTTAAAGTCCTACTTCAATGCTATCTCCCCTGGGAAGTTTCTCAGGATTACCTCAGTGGAGAATGATCTTTTCCCCTTTGGACCTAACAGAACTTTCCTTGTACTTCTCTTGTGTGCTTATCATGTATATTATTCTGTATTTCTACAATTCTATAATTATTTGTCTGTTATATCTTACAGGATTATAAGTGCTGTATCTCCCCCAGGATCTAGCACAGTTTTCTGCACATGATATCCATTTATCAAAGGCTGAATAGATAGAGATGGAAGAGACTTTAGAAATTATCTCACCTAATCATCCCCCATTGAAGCTGAAGAAGTAGAACCTATGAGGTGATGTGATTGGCTTAAGGTTACAATGAAAGCTAAGGAAAGACCAACTCACGAGGGGAATCACTTAAAAAGCACTTTCAGGTCTTTTCTCAGGTTCTCTGCCAACCAGTGATAAGGATATCTAATATAATGGAATACGATTTGGAATCTAATACAAAAAAAGGTAGGTTGGTGATAAAGACTAAACTCCTGATTCGTATGTCTCCTTTACAAATGAACAGTTAGGCAAAGTGACTGACTGAGTTTATAAGACCTAAGAGTTCATGCAAGTATGTCATGTAGTGGAGAGAGGGAAAAAACCCCACCCATTCCTATTTTTAAAAAACTAGACAGTATAGGAATAAATGGAATCTTTCTTAAAATAATAAGCAACACTTATTTAAAACCATTAGCAAGTATTATATGTAATGAGGATAAGCTAGAATAATTTCCAGTAAGATCAGGGGTGAAACAAGGATGTCCACTATGACCCTTCTTATTCAATTTGGTACTAGAAATGTTAGCAGTAGCAATAATAGAAGAAAAAGAAACTGAAGGAATCAAATTAGGCAAAGCAGAAACTAAGCTATCACTCCTTGCAATATGATATATTTAGAGAATCAAGTTAAAAACTACTTGAGATAATAAATAAATCTGGCAAAGTTGTAGGATATAAAATAAACCCATATAAATCCTCGGCATTCCTATA
>JAQQSW010002469.1:0-14950 GCA_028646575.1 Pseudocheirus occidentalis
ATTGGGGGAGGGGTTATACAGTGGGATGGCTATTTGGGGGTGGGGGTAGGGGAAAGATGAGGAGAAAATTTGTAACTCAAAATCTCATGGAAATGAATGATGTAAACAAGAAAATAAGTAAATGAATAAAAAAAGAATTCTCATGCAGGATCAAAGTCATCAGAAGTCAAAGATTCCTTAAGAAGAACTACATGTTCCAGACTTCTTCACAATACCAGGAGCAAATACCCCTAGGCAAGAACAAGAAAGTACTAATGGAGTTGCAGAAATCTTGTACCTAATCTATTCCACTGATCAATCATTCTATTTTTTAACCAGGGCAAATTGTCTTGAAAATTGGTGTTTTGTGATATAGTTTGATATTTGGTACTCCCAAGATTCTTTCATTGCCATTTTTTTTCATTGTGTACCTTGGTAAATAATGAGGTAATAATATTTATATATGAATTGTGTTATTATTTTTCTAAGTCTCTAAAATAATCCTTTGGTGGTTTGGTATAGCATTGAATAAGTTAATTAATTTAGGTAGTTTGGTCATTATTGTTAAATTGGCTCAACCTCCTTTTGGACAATTAGTATTTCCCCAATATTTAAGTTTGTATTTTTTTGGGAAAATTTTTTTTATATTTATATAATTCTTTTATTTATCTTGGTAGGTAGCATCCCCAGGTATTTTGTGGACTCTGAAATTGTTTTAAATGGAATTTTTATTTCTATCTCATCCTGATGAGTTTTATTGGTATTCCACAGAAACAGATGATTTGAATGTAAGAACCCAGGTTCTGTACATTGAACTTCTCTGTTGTGTGGATACATATTAGTGTGTTTCCTGGCACCTACCAATTGACCATGGAAGGCTTGAATCAGAATATCTGCACTTTGTTCCTCCAATTCTAGAGTTTCTTATGATTTTCCTTAAGGTTTAAAAGGGTTAAAGCTACTATGGATGTCCAGTCTGTGCGGTAGTTATTTAACATACTTGGGTTTATTTCTTTTCTTCTATAGATATGAGTAAATAACTGTATACAATTATGCCATATTTATGTGATTAACTCAAAGGGAATAATAAGAAGTAGCATTTATGTAGTATTTTAAGGTTTGCAAAGCTCTTTATATACACCAAGGAAGAGAAAATTATTAGTGTTTCACCCAGTGCATGTTGTTGATCCAAGGATCAAATTGGATAAACCCAAAGACACCATGCCTTTAGACTAATAAGATAAATTATGTCATTCACAAAAGTGAGAGTGCTGGAGGATACTTCCAGCCAGCTTTCTAAGAACCATAGAATTATTTCATAGTATCCCTTTATTATTGCTTGAAACAATATAATTGTTGTACTGATTATGAGTTTGACAGTGTTTGATCTCTATTATGGAACATAATCAAGAAAGCAGACAACAGATTCCCTTGGTAATTAAATATAGAAAAGGAAACTGAGTTTGGGAAAGACTAACTGACATGGCTATGGTCAGATAACTATTAAATATCAAAGTTATAATCTAATAAGGAAACTGAACCTCTGCAATACTCTGTACTTTAAGTATGACCACATGGCTAAGAAGTATCAGAGTTGTTGTTCAATAAAGAAATTGAGGCTCACAAAAGCTACACAATTTGGCTACAGTTATACAGTTATTAAGTATGAAAATTGTACAATTAAATATTAAGTGATTAAAATCCAGGTCTCTTTAGTCTAAATCCAACAAGTACAGTATAGAATTCTTTCTACTATAATTGGCTACATCTCCATCCTAGGTCATTATCCCAAAGAAATTCCAACAGCTATACTAGGGAGATAGAATAGACTCTAAGGAGTCCCTTCAACCCAAAATTGACATGACAACCAAGTTGCTAACGCTTACCAACCCAACTAAACCTTACTTTACTTGAGAATCAGCCTTCTTTGTAAGGGATTTCCTGAATTGAAATGTAGCATATAGCACTTCTTTCAGATAATATCTAATCTTCTCACCCATGCTACTTTCTCAGGAAATGCATGGTCCTTCCAAGTAGTATGGAAATGTCATTCATTCAAAGAGTTAGCTATGATCAAAGTAAAACTCTCTGTTGCACAGAATATGAATTTGAAATGCAGATATTGACCTTAGTATTGAAGACAATGCTATCAGTAGGACTCTTATGCCCTGCCAAATGTCATAAATCTCTAAAAGTCCCACAAAAAGAGCTGGAAAAACACTTCAAGCCACATCATAATTATGAACTCAGGAGGTGAATCTTTGTACCATTTTATGGAAGGCTTCCAGAACAAAGTAACTATTGAATTATTCTCTAGTTATCTGTAAGAATTAAATCTAAAAAAATCACAGTTAAATCATATTCTGAAGCTCAAAGAATTATTCGCCATCAGGTTTTCCCACTTTTCTTTCACTACTTTAACCTTTTCTGGTAAGAAATGAAGTCTGACCACAATCCTTCCTATAGCAATAGCAATGACGCAATTTTGATACCAATAACTCAATGACAATGACTCATATTTTTATGCAATTTGGACATTTACAAAAATGTTTATTTTTTTAAATTACAAACTAATAATACAAAAACAAAAATATGTAAAAAAGTCAAGAATAAGAATTATATATAATGAGGATTATACACACACACACACACACACACACATATATATACATATATGTTGATATAGCTGTGGACTTCTGTTAACTTTAACTTCTTTTTAAGTATGTATTAAATTGAATAAGCTATCTTTGAAAATTCCCTGCTTCTTTGTGTCTTCTGTGAATTCTTTTTTTGTTTTCTTTTGGGTAACAATGTTCTCTCCCCACTGCCAGCCATGTCACATGGTACATAATGATGACTATGACTCACCAAGAAAAGGTTAAATCATGTTTAACATCTTTTTAAAGGGCAAAAAATATGCAGTAGAGTTTAGAAATACTTCTTTCCCTCCAAACTGGAAAGGATAAAAAAAACCTGCACCTAATGTGTGTACCTAATGGACCAAGTATTCCCATGGATTGTGTTTATGTATATGTATGTATACAGACATACATGTATATGCATGTGTACATATAAACATACATACCACACATACACACATGTATATATGCATATATACAGAGATAAATACACACATATATGCACATACATATATATGTAAGCTTTAAACTATGTTAAGCTTTTTAGAATATCCTATATACATATACACACATATCTATACATATATACACATTTATTAATTACAGAAATCATGCTAAATCTGCCTAGTCACACCTTTTGGAAATCTCTTGTTTTCAAACTAACTTCCTATCAATATAGTATTCATAAATGATAGGGAAACTGTTGAATACTGAAATATAATATGAAACAAATTGATTAATGATACCCTCCAATCCATTATCTCTTGTTTTAAAATATACATTATCATATAGTCATTTTTTTAAAAGATAACTACATGTGCTCCCTCTGTTACAGTCCCATTCTGATATTTCATCAAGGTGTAGATGTGACTACATTCTCAAAGTCTATGCTATCTGAACTCAAGTTCTGTCAGATTACTAGAAGTCAATGGAATATTTAGGGACAAACTTCAGAGAGCTAAACTGAGAGGGGATTCATAAAACCGGGAGAGGGTTCACAGAAAAGAAATTAAAAATTTCCCAGGAAGGGTGGTATTAGGAAGACATGAATTTCATAAGTTAAAGAACTCTACAGTTATTGCATATGAGGGAATATCACTATGTACTTTGAAGTCCACTGATATGAAGGCAGAAGTTGGTGTTGAAAGGAAGACTCTGAGTCAGGTGCAAAACTCAATGAGAAGAGTATCCTCAAAGAGTGGTATAAGGGTGGAAGACAACAGTGAAAAGAATCGTGATTGGGAGATAAATATGAATGTGAAAGGAAGACAGTTTGCTGAATAATGGTAGTAGAGGGGAAATATGAAAGTGTGAGTGGAAAGAAAAGATTATTTTGACTTTGCCATCAAAAACAATAAGTCAGAGAGCATGAATGAAAGTGTGGGCCGGTACTGGAAAGAGTGGCCAATGATAAAGTGTAATCAAGAGGAAGCAAGTTCTTAGTGAGAGCCATAAGGAGTGAGAAAAGACAAGGTTCAAGTTAACGCAAGTTACTAAATTATGGAGCAATCATTCCTGAGAGCACAATGGGAAGAATGGGTAGATCTGGGGTGGAATATTGAAAGAGTCAAGACTAGTGGGTAGGAGTAAGGGAGAAAGAAGATAGAGCATGGATAATAGGTTTTGTACAATGATAAGCAGAGATTCCAAACCATTGGAAGGGAGAGGGTATGATGGGGTGGGAATAAGCTGATAACTGAGAAATAAATTCAGTAGAAGTGTACTGAAAGAGCAAGAGAGGTGATTAGACTGTTTAGGACATCCACTGATGTCCAACATTGTGGCAGATGGTGATATTGAGTCTTCTGAGTCCCATGAGACTCACATCACAACAGACAGGAGAAAGCTGGGGTACGGTCCAAGTAGATACCAGACAGACAGCAGAAGCTGGTATTTAGATGTTGACCTAGTCTATGAAATGTCTGTTTAGTACCTGAGGAGGCCCTGGGGAGAAGACAAAGGACAGAAGTATAGATAAGGGCTGACAAAGGGCACTCTGAGAAGATTTGAAGTTGAGGAAGCTACACAGAAAGGCAGGCTAGATAAAAATGATGCAGGAGCATAAACAAGTAGGCCAGATCCCTTTAAATATTTGAAGACAAATGATAAGATTTCACTTAAACTTTGCACCAAGCTAAATACCCCTCTTGTTTCTTCAGATGGTGCTTAGTAAGCATGGTTTTGGTGCTCTCATCCTCTTAAAGATCCATTTATAGCTGTATCCCAGCAGCTGTACTAGCGGAAAAGCAGCAATCCTGTGTGAATATTTTTTCTTAGAAGGAATATTTTGGTTAGCCAATTTGGCCCTAAAAAACTCTAATCCATGGAATTCTATTCCAAATAAATCTTCCCCCTTAAGAGCTTTTCCTGAATTTTCAGGGTTTTTTGGTTTGGAAATAATTCTACCATAAAAATTAAGCCATTTACATTTAGAATGTTATACATTGTTACAGTGTAATGTTTTAAAAGTCTCATGACATAATTACAGTGATGTTGAGTCATTTCAATCATTTCCAACTTTGTAACTCCATTTGGGATTTTCTTGGCAAAAATACTGGAGCAGTTGTCATTTCTTCTTCAGCTCATTTTACAGATGAAGAAACTGAGGTAAATAAGACTAAGTGATTTGCACAGGTCACACAGCTAGTAAGCATCTAAGGCAGGATTTGAACTCAGGTCTTGACTCCAGGCTGGGTACTCTACACTACCTCCCTGCCTAATTATATTGACATGATATTAATACTAGATAATTACATAGATACTAATTCTCACTGAGAATAGTACCCCAAAGCAGGAAAAATCTATATGAATACATTCCAGTACACCCCCACACACACACCCCACACACACAACAATATCCTTGTACATTAGAGAATTATTCTTACAAAGCAGACAATGAACTTTTGGATAATTCTGACAGAAAGTTCCCTAAGAGGAAAGTGAGGTGGTCCCAGACTACAGAGAGTGTAATTGAGGCAGCAAGAGGCAATGGAAATAGCATTGAGTCAGAGTCAGAAAACCTGTTTCAAAGTCTAACTCTGATGCTTAGTACCTGTGTGACTTTGGGCAAATGACTCGACCTCCCTGGGCCTCAGTTTTTTTCTCTCTAAACTGAAGGGAGGATATAGATGGCACCTGAAATCCCTTCCAGATCTATAGCTATGGACCTATGGTCCAGTGGTATGGAACCAGATTGTGAAAAACTTCTTTTTTTGCCTTTCTTTGTATAGCAAGTATTTAGCATAGTTCCTAGAAAACAGTGGGGACTTAAGAAATGCCTAACAGATGTTTATTGTCTGAGTGGTTGACTAACTGGAAAATTTTATGGCCATAAGTCACACACATTTAAAAAGTGCATTTCTTATCACACAATAGGCATGTAGCTGATTATTGAAGATGTTGACATTTCTGAGTAATGCTCTGTTAAAGATTTAACTTGACTTAAAGACTGTAGAAGAGAGACAAAGGAAACTTTCCTCCAGATGCATTCTGGAAAAATGCAACTTCAGAATCCAAGCATGATTCCCTCCGCATACTTTCTAAATCTATTATTTCTCTTTTCCCATTCTTTTGTTTTAGAAACTATAATACACTAAGAAGAATGACCAGTAGGGTACTCAAGTAGAGGAACTTTAAACCATATAATCTGAGTATCAGGTAAAGGAAATGGGAATTTTGGGCTATAAAAGAGAAAATTTAGAGGGGTCACATGGATAGTTGCCTAAATATTAGAAGACCTTCCACATGAAAGAGTGATAAAACTGATTCTGATTAACTCCAGGTACCAGAACGAGGACCAATGAATGGAAGTTAAGGGAGGCAGATTTTCATTCCACATGGGGAACAACTTCATAGCAAATAGAGCTGTCTCAAGAAAGAATGGCCTGCCTTTTAAACTAATGCATTCCATATCAACGGAGATGGTCAAATACAGTCTTATTGAGCAGTATTGGGGAAAGGATTGCTCTGCATGTGAATTAGATGACTTCTAGCATCCTTCTATCTCTAGTATTTTGGGACTTTCCAGTGTTGGTCCGGGGAGGGGAGGAGGAAAGGCCAATTGTCCCCAGTTTCTTGTATGACTGTATGAGCAGCCCACAAGCAGAAGGTAGTCATGTGACCCTCTACTTGACTTTGTGCAAATAAATTCAACAAAGTTGATTTACCTACATTATATTATTAATAATAATAGCTAGCACTTTATATAGTAATTTAAGGTTTGCAAAATGCTTCATGAAAGTTATTATCCTCTTAATTATCCAGGACGTTGGTGCTATTATTATCCCCGCTTCATAGATAAGGAAATGGAGGTACACAAGTGACTTGCTGTAATGGCAAGCAAGGTAGTATTTCGCTTGTTTTAGCTATTCAAGTGCCTCTGAGTCTCACCTTTGACTGTATCAAGAGTCTTTGTTGGAAACAGTATATATACATTAGGTTGTCCTTATTAGATCTAACATAATCACATGGAGCACACAGTGGGAGGAGTTTGTCAGAAGATCAGAACAGGAAGGGTAGAACAGGAAGACACAGAGCAGAGAAAAATTCAAGCAGACCTGGGAGTGAGCAGAGGTAAGAGAGAGAATGTTTATGACATCCACACTCTGTTGTTCTGTCTGTTCTGTGTTAGTGTTACTTTGTCAGACAGAAGCATTCTGTCTGTTGATTTGTGTTGATCTCTCAGACAGAAAGTGAATTGAGAGGACGGTGCTGGTAATGTGTGTAAATATTGTTGTTGCTCTGTAAAGCTTAAATAAATATTGTAGTTCTGTTAAACTTTGTCTTCCTAAAAACGGACACCCTGAAGGGCTTGGAGTGGAGCAGTCCCTGTAAGCTGAGATATGACAGAGGAGTGGAGAACTGCCTACATGTGATTCCAGGAAAAAGTTGAGTGAATCCAGGCAAGAACAAAAATGGTCAGCCTATAGAGCAACAGTTCTCAACCTGTGGGTTATGTTCAATTTGAATACATCCTGCACATCAGATATTTACATTATGATTTATAACAGTAGCAAAATTACAGTTATGTAGTAGCAAAGAAAATAATTATATGGTTGGGGGTCACCACAACATGAGGAACTGTATTAAAGGGTCATAGCATTAGGAAGATTGAGAACTACTGCTATAGAGGGAAAGTTGTGAGGTTTGGAAGTCAGCCTTGAGTTAAGATGAAAGAGGACTTTACTTGGTTACTCTGTATTGACTGATGATATTGTAACTTACTGTAAGTTAGGGATGGAGAGTTAATGCAATTATATCCTTAAACTTATTAACAGCAGTAGTCCTCAAGAGAGTTGCTCATGATTGTCTTTATATAGTAAGTTTTTGAGGTTGGCTTTCAATGACAGTTCCTGAATCCAGACCCAGTGTTCTATCCACTGCTTGATCTAGTTGTCTTAATTAATAGTAGCTAATGATAGCTAACAGTTATACAGTGATTACTTACTATGTGCTAGGCACTGTGTTAAGTGCTTTGCAATTATTATCTCATCTAATCCTCACATCACCCCTGGGAAGTAGGTGACATTATTGTCGTCATTTTTCAGATGAGAAAACAGAGATAAACAAAAATTAAGTGACTTGTCCAGGGTCATATAGCTGGTGAATGTCTGAGACAGTATTTGAACTCAGATATTCCTGATTCCTGGCCCAGATCCACTGCTTGATTAGTTTCCTCTAATTACTAGCAATGACCAACAGAGGTGTACAAGACAGTCTTGCAATACTCACAAACATAAGGGTTTTGCACTTGTTTATTTCAATATTGTTTAAATTAATTGTTTAAATATATGTTTAAAATAATGTTTTAATATTAATTGAATAATGTATTTAAAATAATTAATTATAATAATATTATTAATATTAATAATTTTGAATATTTATTTGACTTAAATAGAAAATGTTTAATCCTGGTAGATTACAGCTGTAGACTCTAAAGCTTCTATGAAAACTAGAGTTTGAAATAATTTTTTTGACTTTCAGTGTGAAAAAAAATCATTGAGATTGACTTCTAATATTGTTGAACTAGCAAAAGACTTTTAAATGTTTCTCTCTTTTCCATAGTAACTAGAACATGATCACTAGTATACAGCATATTGATCATTATAAAAATGTGATGGAATGCATTGCAATATTCGTGCAATGCAATGAAAATGTGTTATCATATTTCAAAGGATTGAATACCTTTGGAATATAATTAACACCAGATCATAATTTATAGCTTCAAGGAACTTTAGAGGTCTCCAAGTCTATCTATTCTCATTTTTTAGACGAGAAACTGAGACCCAGAGAGATTGGGTCATTCATTTTTTAATATGAGATGAGATTGGAAACCCAGGTCAAACTCAAAAGTCCCCACTTTTTCCACTGTATTACTTGGTCTTAATAGCAAAGTTCTTTTTTCTTTTTCTTTTTCTTAAACATAAGTGGCAAAGATGCTATGGAAAAAGAACCAGGGAAAGTGCTGAGGAAAAGCACTTTTTTACAGGATGGTCCTTACATAGGAAAGCTACACTCAGGTCTCTCTGATATTAGTTCTGCAATTCCCTGAGGCAATAGATACATTGAAAGAACTTCCCTCTGTGAATATTATTTTTAAGCATGTCAAATAATTTCTTGAAGGTACATAAATAAAAATGAGGTGGTGGCAGAGACTATCAATTCCATAGAATTGTTGACATTTCTACGATGTTTTCCCACACAGGCTTGGCAAAATTACAAAAAGTCATGTTTAAGTGAATGCCAGACTTTGAGAACAAACAATAAGAAATTGCATAATAATTTCAGTATTCTTTTCTTTTAGGAGATCATAATCCTTTATTTTGAAATAAAGTCTTTAAGGAGATAAAGAGAATAGTCCCTTCTATGGGGAAATGAGGAAACGGTTCAGATAAAAAAAAAGCTATTTACCATCAATCACAGTTAACAATTAACAATGCCAGGCATTGGGCTAAACATTGGTGATATAAAAAAGAAAGGCAAAAAAAAAAAAGATTCCTGTGCACAAAAGTTTCACCTTCTAATGGAAGATACAACATAAAAGTAGTTATGTACATACAAAATAAACCCACTTTAAATGGTTGGCACACTGGAATGGATGGGAGAAAGGGAACAGAAAGAACTCCTTTTGGAGGTAAAATTTAAACTGAGTCTTGAAAAGTCTAGGGATGCCAAGAGGTAGAGGTGAGGAGGGAATGCATTTCAAGCATGAAGGACAGCCAGTAAAAATGTAGAGCGGCAGAGTGTCATGTGCAAGAAATAGCAAGGACACTGGTGTCGCTGGATGGCATAATAAATAGAAAGGAGTAATGCATAAGAAGAGTGGAAAGGCAGGAAGAAGCCAAGTTGTTAAGACCTTTAAACACCAGAGGATTTAAATTTCATCCTAGAGGTAAGAGGTAGCCTCTAGAATTAATTGAGTAGGAAAGAGAAGTGCCATTCAGATCTACATGTTAAGAAAATCACTTTGATGACTGAGTGGAAGATGAATAGGACGGTGAAGAGACTAGAGGAAGGGACACCATCTAGGTGTAAAGTGATGAAGGCCTGCACCAGTGTAATGACTGTATTAGTATAGAGAGGAGGGGATAGATATAAAACATGCTGCTAAGGTCACTATTTTAAGACTTAACTACAGATTGTATATGTTGGTTGAATAAGAGTAAGGAAGCAAGGATGAAACCACAGTTACAAGAGTGGGTGACTAAAAGGATGGTGGTGTCCTTGCTAATAACAGGAAAGGTGAGAAAGGGAGTTAAGTTGGGGAAGTAAAGTTAACAAATTCTATTTTGGAGATGTTGAGTTTGAAATGTGTATGACATATGCAGTTTGAGATGTGCAAAAGGCAATTGGTCAAATGAGACTGGAATTCAGAAGAGAGCTTAAGGTTGGATCTGAGAATAATCTGTGTAAAAATGATAACTGAACCCATGAAAATTGTGGGATGTCACCAAATGAGATAGTATTGTTGGGTTATAAAGAGGGCTCAGAAAATACCACCGGGAGATATCCATGGCTAGTAAGAATGACTAGATAAAGATCCAACAAAGGAAACCACAAAAGAATCGTAAAAATGATTGGCAGAAAATCAATAGAAATCAGTACCATGAAAACCTAGAGAGGACAGAATATTTAGGATAAGGTGATGAACAGGGTCAGAGATTATGGAGATTAAGAAGAATGAGAATTGAGGAAAAGGCAATTTGGAAATGAAGAAAGCATTGGCAACTTTGGAGAGAGCTGTTTCAACTGAATGATAAGATCAAGTCAAATCGCATCTGAGAGTGAGCAGAGTATAGATGAACCTGGTTTATATGACTTCCTCAAAAAAAGGGAGGAAAGATATAGGACAGCAATTATCTGGAATGGTAGGATCAAGTGGTGATTTTGTTAAGGATGAAGGAGACAGGGATGTCTAGACTCAGGGCAGGATTTCACTTAACCCTGATATAGGTGTCAGTTGACTTAAGAGACATGAGGCAGTAGATAGAGAAAAAGTGAAAATTAAGAGAAAGAATGGGAATGACAGTGAGGGTAATCTGCTGTAGAAAATGTGAAGGGATAAGATCAAGGGTGCAAGGGTGCATGTTTTCGGTTTTACTACAACAAAGAGAAGGGCCACCTCTTTGTATGAACAGAACTGCAGAAGAAGGTAGTCAGAGTGGAAGGAAAGGAAATTCATGGCCTGTTCTGGATGAAGTCATGCTAGTTATTTTATAATTACTATTTCCATTTCAAATAGCCATTGCTTTCACGATCCATTCTAAAATTTTCCCAGGAATCAAAAACAAGCTCACTAGTCTATAGCTTTCATGTGGCTTCTCTTTCCTTTCTGAAAATAAGGACAACATCTGACCTCCAATTTTATGATACTTCTCTCATTTTCCATGATTTTTCAAATATCACTGAGAACAACTCAACAATTACATGTAAGTTCTTTCAGGACCCAAGAATATAATTCTTATGGGTCACTGAATTGAATCCAGTAAAAGTAACTAGGTATTCTCTTATTATCATGTCACTTACCTTGAATATCAACATTAGTCATTTTTGCTCTTTCATTTACACTTCAGAGAAAGCAGAGGAGAACAAAAAGTCTCTTGATAGAAAAAAATAGAAGCAAAATATAAATTAGGCAGTTTTGCCTTCTCTCTATTCTCAGTTATCATTCTCCAATTCACTCTAAGTTTTTATTCCTTCTTTCATCTTCCTTTTTTTCTAGATACCATTTTTAAAACACCCAATTTGGTGTTCCTGCACCAACCTCAGCTCATTCTAAGTTTTAGCATTACAGACACTTATTTTCATAGGACCATGTCACATGTATTCATACACTATTACCTAGCCCTGTGCATTTCTTTTTTAAAATCTAAGCTGGTTAGTGAGGTTTTTTTGGTGACTCTACATTGGTCTTTTCAGAGAAATCCTATTTTTTCTTCTCATGGCAGCCACTCAGCTTGCAAGAAGATGCTACTGATGAATGCTATTATTGAAACACCAAACTATCACACAAACTCAAACCAAAGGGAAACAATTTTAATGAGAAGCTAAGGTTACGTTTGTGATAGACTTTAAAAAATAAATAGGAATTTGGAATGTTGTAAGGAGATGAGAGACATGCACAAGAGAAGGGAGAAAGTTCACATCTGCCACTATGCTATCTCTCTTAGGGATCTCATTAACTTCCAATGGATTCACTTATTATGTCTATGTAGTTAACTACTAATTGTGTACATACAGACCCAGTCTCTTGCCTGATCTTCGGTCACTTTCATGACTTCTTTCTTATTTGTTTTTTGGTTATATTTGTCTAGTTCTAAGAGGGGAAGATTAACACACATGCCCCCTCCACTATTACAGTACTATAATCTAGCTCTACCTGTAATTCATTTAGTTTTTTTTTAATTAGATGCTACATTGTTTGTTACATTTAATTTCGGTATTGATATTGTCTCATTGTCTAATACCTTTCATTAAAAGGTAATTATCCTGTTTATCTCTTTTATTTAAATCTATGTTAGCCTTAATTTTGTCAGAAATCATCATTGTTCCCTCTGCCTTTTTTGCACCAACTAAAGCATAATAAATTCTATTGCCACCTTCCATTTTAACTCTATGTATATCTCTCTTTTTTAAATGTGTTTCTTGTAAACAACATATTATTGGATTCTGAGGTGTTTTTTTTATAGGGGGAAGGCAAGGCAATTGTGGTTAAGTAACTTGCCTAAGGCCACACAGCTAGTAAATGCATCAAGTGTCGGGGTCATATTTGAACTCAAGTCCTCCTGACTCCAGGGCCAGTGCTCTATTCACTGAACCACCTAGCTGCCCTGTATTCTGATTTTTAATCTATTCTGCTCTCCATTTCTGCATTATGGATGAGTTCATCCCATTTAAAATCAAAATTTTAGTAACTATTTGTGAGTTTTGCTCCATCTTATTTTTCGATGCTATTTTCCTTTCTCATCCTCTCTTTTTACATTATCCCTATAATCTTATCCTCTTCTTCCACCCTCCTAAATCTTAATTTACATACTCTTCTAAAAGTCCCTCCCTTAATCTGTCCCCTAGTACTCTTGTTTCTTTATAAATCTAGAAGACACATGCCATTTTAGATGTATATGTTGTTCCATATTTAACCAAGAACAGATCAGCCCTACCAGCCCACCTTGACCCACTTCTTCAGTATCAGTTCTTCCTTTCATGTATCATTATTATAAGATAATTATTCCTTTTTTTCCTTTTCCTACCAAATTTCATTTTTTAAATTTATTTACTTATTTTTAGTTTTCAATATTCATTTCCACAAGATTTTGAGTTCAGAATTTCCTCCCCATCCCTCCCCTGTCCCCACCCCAAGATGGCAAGCATGCTGATTACCTGTTCCCCCAATCTGCCCTCTCTTATATCCCTACCAATTACCCCCCACACACACCTTACTTTCCTGTAGGGCAAGATGGACTTCTATGCCCCATTGCCTGTATATCTTATTTCACACTTGCATGTAAAAAACAAATTTTTAAAATAGTTTTTAAAACTTTGAGTTCCAGATTCTGTCTCTTCTCTCTTCTTCACCTACCACCACTTGGAAGATAAGCAATTCGTTATAGGTTTTACATGTTTAGTTATGCAAAACATTTCCATAGTATTTAGGTTGTGAAAGACAAGAACAATAGAAGCATGAGAAGGCAAACAGGGAAAAGAAATCATAAGGAATTCATCAAAGTTGAACTATTTATACTCCTACATAGAAAAATGATCATTGTAACGCGTGAAACTTTTCTCAGTATGAGGATAGTTCAAGGGAATATAAATGTGTGACATGTGTATACACACACACACATATATACACACACATACCTACATATATGTCTGTATAGAAAGGTATATGTTTGTATGAATACAGATCTGAGTTGTGAGTATGTGTATATACATATACAGGTATACATAAACAGAGGGCACAATTGAATAGGAAGGGATGAAATCTGAAAAATGAAATTAAGAGGTGAGAGAGGAATATAATGAGAGGAGATAGGGAGAGAAAGAAGGAGACAAATTATCTCATATAAAAGAGGCAAGGGAAAGCTGTTACAATGGAGGGGTAAACAGGAAGGCAAAAAGGAATGGGTCAACCACACTCTCATTAAATTTGGCTTAAGGAGGGAATAACATACCCACTAAATTGGGGTCAAATTGAATGTCAAACTTTCATACAGGAAAGTAGGGGGTAGGGGAATAGAAGGGAGGGCAGATTGGGGGGAGGGTAGTTAGAAGCACACACTTTTGAAAAGGGACAGAGTTAAAGTAGAAAATAGTACAAATGGGGGACAAGATAGGATGGAGGGAAATATAGTCAGTCTTTTTTTAAATTAACTTTTGTTTATTTTTAGTTTACATCATTCATTTAGTTAGTTTACATCATTCATCCACAAGATTTTTAGTTACAAATTTTCTCCCCACCTTTTCCCTACCCACCATCCCAAAACAGCTACCCCACTGCATACCCATTTCCCTAATCTGCTCTCTCCTATATCCTCCCCCATCAACCCTCTGAATTTCCAGTAGGGCAAGATGGATCTCCCTACCCCAGTGCCTGTATATCTTATTTCCCAGTTGCATGTAAATAATAATAATATACATTTTTTAAAACATTTTATTTTAAAACTTCAAATTCTAGATTCTTTCCCTTCCTCCCTTGTCACCTACCCCCACTGGGAAGACAAGTAATTCAATACAGGCCATATATGTATAGTTACGAAAAACATCTCTACAATGGACATCTTGTGAAAGATTAACTATATTTCCCTCCATCTTATCCCACCCCCTACTTGTTC
>JAQQSW010002470.1:0-14950 GCA_028646575.1 Pseudocheirus occidentalis
TCCCCCACTGAAGGAGAGAGAGAGAGCAGAGTGACATCTTGGGAGGCTGATGCATGGTAAGAGTGAGTCTAGGGTGACAAGGAGCATGAATGTGAGCTAGACCCACTCCAAGATCCCAATGTTTTTCCTTGTGTAGCAACATAGAGGCAACAGGAGGGGTATCTGATGGGCTTCAGTAGAATGTCAGGTGCTGTAAGGCCCATCATGAGCTTCAGGATCTTTTAAAGTTCTAAAGATGTAGAGAAACACATCTTAATTGTTGGGTACATCACCAGAGGTCAATTTAAAACTGTGTTTGGAAAAACCCTCTATCATCTCTCTTTCTGTAAACTATGCTTTTCAAGACATAAAATTTTATTCTCACTCTCCAAATTGTATCTTTGCAGTTGACAGAATCTTGGCACATTGACTGTCAGACTGGAATGGCTTTTTAGTTCCCGGTTTTCCAAAATAAAAGATACAAATGATTTCAGCTATTTTAAATCTGGAAAGTGGCACAAAGAAAAAAAAATGAATCTTCCAGGTTGTGTGTTTTTGACAAAATGAAGACCCAGATCTTCTCAATTTCAGAAGATGGCCGTTTTCTTTTGGACAAACATCTGGTCACAGCCTCAGCGTGGTGTTTTCAAAGCAAATGGTGAGAGCGTTGCATTATAAAGCATTACACTTGGATATAGGAAGACCCAGGTTCAAGTTCAGTATCTGATACATACTAGCTGTATGATCCTGGGCAAGTCATGTAGCTCCTAGTGGCCCAACCAGCTCTTTAAGATCATTGATGAAGGGAATTTCCTCAGGTTATTCTGGGGTCTAAGGAAATCACAGGTTTCATAAAATAAGAATAACGACATAACCCAAACCCAAACCAAATGAAGACTGGACAAAATGGTGGTCAGAGAGTCACAGAATTGGGGAACAACTAAGAGACTTTCCAATCCTATTCACACCCATACAAGAATATGCAAGAATTGACTCTTTAGCTCTTCTCATTGCATGGGAGTTGCCTCCTGAGGCATTCTATTCCCATTGGGGATAGACGAATTGTTAGGAAGTTGTTCTTTGTGTCTTGTCTCACTTATCCCCTCTGTGTCTTCTATCCATTGTTCCTCCTTTGACTCTCTAGAGTCAACAGATCCAGTCTACTACCTGTTCCACAGAAGACCCTTTCAGATACCTTAAGGCAGCAATAGCATCCATCATAAATTTGTTTTTGCTTCTCCAGATTAACTGTAAGATCCTCATGGAGCACAACCTCCTACCCTAGACCTTCTTTCCATCTTGGTGGTCAACCTTTGGATTCTCTCTTGCTTAACACTTTCTTTCCTAAGTTTCTGGCTCCTCAGCTGATCACAATAGTCCAGATGTGTGTGACCCTTTGGGGCAGAGTACTGCGCTACTACTGTGACCTTCCTCAGCCCAGACACTTTTTCACATGATATTACATTAGTTTTTTTTTTTTTCTGGCCATGTCACATTGTTGAGTCATTGTGTTTGTGGTCCACTAAAATCAGACCAGATGCCGCCTAGACAGCCCTCCTCAAACTTGTGCTGGGAAATTAGATTTTTTTCAATGGAAAATTTAACTATTTAACTAGATTTAAAACACAGCTGTAGATTTATTCATAGTTGGTGGACCTTTTGGAATGTATTTGCTCCATGCAGAAACCTTTTAGTGGCACAAAAATCTTTCATTTGCAGTTCTTCCTTCTAGAGTTCATGGACTTAAAGATTCAGGGTTTAAAATAATATCAATGTGCACTATATCAATATCTTGGCTTTGGTGATGGAGGAGAGAGGAAAAACCAGGAGACTGTGGTCATGTCACCATGGGTTCACTAAATAATGTTAACTATCTGGCAAGCCAAAGAAACACTCTGGCTTCCTATTAATCAGCTCTATTGAAGGAACTTCTTCCAAGTGACTGTCCTCCTCATACACTGACCACATGCACTTCTGTGCAGGCCTCAGGGAGATCCTGGGGGAGCTCCTTCCATCTCCATGCTCTGGTCCTGTTCCTGTCAACTGGATGATTTTTGACAATGTCCACCTTCATCTTCAGTTGCAACTCCTCTTTCATTGTGGCTGTATCTCTTTTGTAATGGCCATTCCTTGATTACATGGCTAAAACTTTATATGTAAGAAGATGCATTTAGAGATTTTATCAATGTAGATGGGTGGCATGGTGTAGTGCATAGGGCACTGGACTTAGAGTCAGGAAAGTCTGGATTCAAATTCTGCTTTAGATGCTTACCGGCTATCCTGAGCAAAACACTTAACTGGTCTTGGCCTCATTTTCTTCATCTTATAAAATAAAGGACTGAATTTGAGGGCTTCAAGTCTTTTCCAACTGTAGGAAGGATGGAAGGAAACAAGCATTTATTTTATTTTATTTTATTTTGCTTTTTTTGGAGGGTAATTGAAGTTAAGTGACTTGCCCAAAGTCACATAGCTAGTAAATGTTAAGTGTCTGAGGCTGGATTTGAACTCAGGTCCTGACTCCAGGGTGGGTGCTTGGAACAATCATTTATTAAGCACCTGCTATATATTAGACACTATGCTATACACTTGACAAATACTATCTCATTTGGTCCTCCAAACAACCCTGGGAGGTACGTCCCATTATTATCACCCCCATTTTGCATTTGAGGAAACCAAGGCTAGCAGACATTAAAGGATTTACCCAGGTTCACAGAATTGGTAAATATCTGACGTTGGTTATATTTGAACGTGGATCTCCTGACTCCCAGTCTAATACTCTATCCACTATGCCAGCTAGCTGCTTTTAATTCCCAGATCTGTGGTCCTATGAATCTCCTTTGAAATATGCTAAACATAGGGACTTATGACATTCTCAGAAAGGTATCTTAGTCTTCTCTGTTAGGTAGTGTATCATATTTGCCCAATAGATATCTTATGATATTCATTTACTGAAAAACAATTTCCTAGGCACCAGTTTTGTGGAAGGCAGTATGCCACTTGCAGTGGGACCTAGGAAGAAGACAGCATTAAGCCGAGACATACAGGGGCAGAGGTAATTAAAATAGAGAGTGAGGTTGGAGTTATATACACCTCAGATGAATGGAATCTTTGTTAGCTGTCCCAGACTCCCAGGGTGAAGGAGTAGCAATGCACGTATACAGAACTCAGTCTCTGACTGCTTTGTCTGTTGTTACAAAGCCAGCCAGATTTTCTCAGCACCCTGTCCTCTCTTTGATAGTAAGTTAGATGCGTTCGGTTCAGAACATCATGAATGCTTTTAGGTCCACTAGGGATTTTGCTAGTAATGTGTCCTGCCCAAAAGTAACCTGGGAGTAGTATTGCACCAGGCATTCTATCTTTGTCCCTACAGCTGATCCCTGAATCAGGAAGATCCAGATTTGAGTCCTGCTACATCCTGGCTGCGTGACCCTGGACAGATCACTTAACCTCTCTGTGCTCTGTAAATTTCTAAGTTGCAAGAGTAGACCTGCTCTGCCTTGGAAGTAGACATTCCCCCTTCCCTGGGACCTTCTTGTATGAAATCTCTGGTGGAGTCCAAAATACAAATATCTATCAGAGTACCAATTTATGGCTAAGCAGTGGGAGGTTGCTTCTTCTCCCCTTAGAACAGTGATTCTCAACCTGTGGGTTGTGTTCAATTTGTAACAATGAAAATACATCCTGCAATATCAGGTGTTTACATTACGATTCATAACAGTAGCAAAATTACAGTTAGGAAGTAGCAACAAAAATAATTTCATGGTTGGGGGGTCACCACAACATAAGGAACTGTATTAAAGGGTCATGGCATTAGGAAAGTTGAGAGCCACTGCCCTAGAAGTACTTAGAAATTTTTTTGCTCTGTCTTTAAAATATTTTGATGTCTTCCATATAGAAATATCATATAATTCAATTGGATCATAGATTTAGACATGAAAAGGACCTCTGTGTTCATCTACTGAATGTAAAATGAGCCCCCTCATTTTATAGTTAAAAAATTGACATGAAGGGAAACTAAATGACTCTCCCATGTCCTCAGGTTTCAAATCCATCCATTCTTTCTGATGTCCTCACATGACTCCCACATAGAAGACAATATGCAAGCCACTGGGGAGGAAGGAAACATCGTTGATCAAGTGCCTACTCTACCAGTCACTGTGCTTTGCAGATATCCCATTTGATTCTCACAACAACCCAGCTGAAGAAGCCAAGGCAAATAGGTTAGAACCAGGAAGTTTCTGAGGCTAGATTTGAATTCAGGTCTTTCTTACTCGTGATGTTCTAATCACTGTGCCATCTAGCTTCACTGGGGATGCAAAGACAAAAGAAAAATAGTCCTTGACCCCAAGTTGCTTATTTGTTCCTGGGACTGTGTGATATTTATACAGATAAATAAGTAACAGATAATTTGAGGAGAGAGACAGAAAGGCAGAGACAGAGAGAAACAGAGACAGAGAGCTAGAGAAGGATCAGGAAAGCTTTCTTTTAGGAGCAGAGAAGTGCAGAGAAGTTCCCTCCTGAGATGATCTCTTGACAGTGAAAAGAGCCTGTTAAATAAGAAAAGTAGTCTTAGGAGAAGGGGAAATAGTGATTTATTTTAGATGAGATTGATTTAATTTAAAAAGGAGAAATAAAATAAAATTTAATCTAGATTTCCTCTCTACCCCCACTCTCACCCCCATGCAACTTTTGCTTAATCTTCACTCTCTTATTCACCTAGGCTCAAGACTTCATTTTTAACTCACCTCTCCCTTAAATTCTCCTATAGTCAGTCACTAAATCCTACTGCTTTTTTCCTACAAATTGTTTCTCAGATCCATACCTACTACTCCTACAAATGCTGGGGTAGTCATCCTTTCACACCTTAATTAGAATGGGAAGACCCACTTCCATCTGTCTTGTATACTACTGCCATATTAGTCTTTCTGAAACTTCCATCATTGTCATTTCCTTGCCCCAAACCACACAGATCAAGTCCAGACTCTTCTTCCTGGTTGTTGTTTTTTTTAAGACTATCTATAATCCAATCTCACAATCCCTATCCAACCTCATCTGCCACTATCCCTAGCATGCAATTTCAACTTCAACCGCATTAGTCAGCTCTCTGGCCTTCAAACACTCTATGAGCTTTTTTCCTTTTTCTGTATTGCCTCCAATGCTCTCTTCTACTCCCACCCCACCCCCCTCATCCTTTCCAGACCCTACCAGGCCTTTAAGGCACAGCTCAGGTTGGATTTCTTGGGTTCTGGGAAGTCAGGGTTTTTAGAGGCTATGGTACTTGCCCTCACTTAGTAAGTTTGGAAAATGGAAGGCTAGCCTCATGAAGTTGGATTGTCTCTCGGCAGTGTGTCTATCTGATAGCTCCCATTTGGTGACTGGTAATGTTGGAGGTTTTATTTCATAGACGCTCCCCTCCCTGCTACCATTCCAAGTAAGACTGACCCTCAGTATGAAAGAGAAAAGATAAGGCATTCAATTGAGTTTCTTATGTTTTCCATAATTTAAAGTCAAAATCGCATGTTATCTAACTAAACATTCATTATTTATTATAAATACAGTAAAGGACAAGTACAATATAATGCAAGGTTTTAAAAAACTACAAAAACCAAGGAACAACATGAAAGGAACTTTTTTAAAATTATTTAACTTTTACAATCCCTGCTTAATTAAACTTTGCCTTACTTTTCTATTTCTAAGAGACCTTTTATTTTTGCTCATCTACAATGCATCCAGGTGTTGAAAAGCCTGACCTGTCCTCAAAAAAGCTGCCTGCAGTTTGGGTGATAGGAATTGTCACCATCTACTATCACCAGAGTTATTGATAGTATAGTTGCTTCATACTGATGCTTAATTCATTAAAAAAATTTATTTAGTTAGTTTTCGTTTACAATATTCAGTTCCACAATCCCCTGAGTCTACATTTTTCCCCTTTTCTCTCCTCCCTCCTCATCCCCCCATGGCGGCATGCAGTCAAATATAGGATCGACAAATACCTTCACATTAAACATTAATCAAGTTGTAAAGAAGGATTATAACCAATGGAGTGAACGACAAGAAAGAAGGAATGGAACGAAACAAAACACAAAGGAGAGAGAGCAAGTAGTTTGCTTCAATCTGCGTTCAGATACTATAGCTCTTCTCTCTGGATGTGGATAGCCTTTTCCATCATGAGTCCTTTGGAGTTGGCTTCTAACCTTGCATTGCTGAGATGAGCCCAGTCTATCAAAGTCAGTGATCGATGTGTCCGTAATTGTCTTCTCCTGGTTCTGCTCTCCTCAGTCAGCCAGATGCTTAATTCTTATTAAGTGGTTATTCCTTCTCAATGAAAATTACTTTGTTAATCTCAAGGAAGACTTCCCTTCATCTCTATTACTTGATCTTTCCTAGTCCAGGTCAGAAATATTTTTTTAAAAAATAGAGGTAAAAGAAATCATGTCACAGCTTTTATGGCATTTTCTCCTCCTCCTTTCAGCAAAGTTTGCAGTCACCCAGTGATTATTTCCTTCAGGAAGAAGTTACCTTAGCAACCAACTTACCAAGTCCCTCAACTTCACCCCCTACCCCCCCAATGCTTTTATCTGTGCTCAGCTAGCATTGAATTGCTTCTTTGCTCAGTCCTGCAGTGTTAGAATCTGCTTTGTAAAGGAGTCAAAAAAACACATCCAAGCAAAAAGAACAGTTTTTCAGCAAGGTTTACAGGGATCTCCTCACAGAAGACTTAAAGAGTTTGGTGTCCAGGGACAGTGTGACAACTGGTAACAAGTAGGGTCTATTTGTCTCTTAATTACAACTAATTAGCCTCTTAGAATTGGAAAAGGGAATTCTATTTTCCCTCTGGATAACCCTTTCCCAACTTTTGCACCATTGTTTATTCTTTTGTATTTTAGTTTAGCTTCCCATAATTTTAAAAAGTTGATTCTTTTTTTTTTTTGAGGGGGGAAGGCAGGGTAATTGGGGTTGGACTTGCCCAAGGTCACATGGCTAGTAAGTGTTGTGTCTGAAGCCAAATTTGAACTCAGGTCCTTCTGACTCCAGGGCCAGTGCTCTATTCACTGCGCCACCTAGCCGCCCCTGTTCTTTAAGATGGTAGTCTTGCTTTCATGATTTTCTAAAGTTATGACAAGAGAATGCCTTCAATGCTGGCATGATCTGGCTCAGTAAGAAAAGGAAGATGGCAAAATGAATGCTGTCCTGATAAAAGAGAGCACCCCTCCTGTCCCATCCTCCAACACATAGCCAAAGCCACATTTCTGGAATTGCTCAAAACCGTTGTTCTAAGATACTTTTACCAACCAGTCTTTAGCCATCTAAGAGAGTTGGTGGGCAGGGGAAGAATTATTTGGAAGAACAGAATAAATGAGACAAACAGTTTCAGTGAGTCAGTCTATAGCTATTCCATACTTAGCAAATTCTGAAAAAATAGAGAAAATTGCTCTTCAGTTCACATATTTCTGCATCTCTAGGTTTTTGGGTTTTTTTTTTTACACGAGGATAATAAAAAGCTGGCAATTACACAGTCATGTCATTAATTTCAAAGTGTAGGTTTCATAGTGCTGCTGTCAGTATAAATATTTCTGATCATTTAGAGATCTATTTGCAGGAATGGTAGCCTTCAGAGGTGCATTTTCATACTTTCCATCTAACCTTTTAATTGTGAACTAAGTACAAAGGGACAGCGGGGTGGTGAATTAAAGGTTGGCCAAATAAATTTCCAGTATCCTTCCTTATATATCATGAAATTCATTTCCATTCTTCTGGTAGGTTGCTAATTTTATGCCCAAGGATTCTTTGACAGATCAGAATAAAAACCAGGTACTTCCTGCCTTCTACATTTAACAATTCAGAGGGATACAGTTTGGACAGTTTTGTTCTATGACCTTATCCAAGAAACTTCCTCTTATGGGTATTGGAGTCTTTAGAGGAATGTTATTAGTCTACTTGGGGGTTTTCACACACATAGCTCTATCTCCGTATCTCACTGGATCCAACTTTTAGAATCCCCAGCTTGCTTTCAGATTCAGCCTTGACACCATCCCATCAGGAGGTCTTTCCCAGTCCTCTCACATGCTACTGCCATCCACTCTAAGGTCACCTAACATCCACTCTGTATGATTCTCATATGTACTGATTTTCTATGTGGTCTCTCTTGTTAGAATGTTGACTCTTTGGGGGCATGGTCATTTCTGCTTTTGTGTTTGTTTTCTTCGCCTTTGTTTTCTTCCCCTTTGCTTAGTACAGTGTCTAGAGCATAGTAAATGCTGACTGATTGATTGATTGATTGATGATGACAGTGACCCAGGTAGTTAGCAATTTTAGTTTTTGAAGCATCAGAGGTATTTCTCCAGATATACAACACTCTAAACTTCCACTAAGGGTTGGACTTAGATACAAATTGTTTACTCTAATTTTAGGTGATTCTGGTAAAAACCCTTTTAAACGAAGTTCAAAGTAGTATAATGGCTCTAACTGGCTTTTAGAAAGGCAGGATAAGAAATAAAGATTTTGCTAGGACAGCCACCTCTATTAGGGCATAGTGGAGTCCTTTGCATACTTCTGTATTGTAGGGTCATTCCCATTTAAGGTCATGAAAACTTGATGTTGATCCATTTTGAAATCTTTGAAGGTTTAAAGAGAAAAAATATATATACATATGTTTATTTGTTTAGGCCTTCTAGAGTCTTCATTATTCTCTGTGAACTTAATGATGGAATTACTTTTTGTTTTTGCTTTTTTCTAATTCTACAGATGGGTAAATAAACATACCCTTCTAAATACTTCTAAAATAATAAAGAACCTAAAATCACTTAAATGTTCTCATTGCTTCCATATAGTCAACACCTTCTCTAGAAATTAGGATTTGCTTTCAATATTCTTGTAATTTCTAATTGTTTTCCAGTCCTTGCTCTAGAATTTAACCAGGAAAGAATATTTTGCAGTGAAAGAACAGTAAAGGAAAATGGAATTATCACAGCAGAGATTTTTTTGAAAAATGAAATTATAGCATCACAAAATGTGAACATTGAAAGGGACCTTAGAAGGATCAATGTAGTGCAACACTTCATTTCATGAAGGAGAAAACTTGTTCAGAGAGGGAAAACCTGTCCAAAATCACATAGCTAGTAAACAGCAGAGTCCAAACTTGAAGCTATGTATTATCTTTTCACTCTTCCCACCGTTCTTCTCCACTCCTTTCCCCAAGAGTAAGATAAAGTGACAATATAAAAGTACATATCCATTTTAAGCATTTTCATTCTCTTGTTAAGAGTTCACTCATTGGGATTCTATTAAAATATAAAGCCACTGGGAAAAGCAGGATTATTCAGTTGAAAGTGTGTCGGCTTTTAAACTGATGGGTCTGGAGGCAAATATGAGCTTGGTTTCTTGGGCAATGCATTTCTCATTTGACTGCCATCTACCCTGTATATATCTTGCTTGTATGGTAGGTTATCTTCCACCATTAGAATGTAAGCTTCTTGAAGGAAAGGGCAATTTTTGCTTTTTCTTATATGTCTATCACTTGGCCCAATATCCAAGTAAGCACTTAATTAATGCTTATTGACTGACAGACTGACTCAGTGGAGAGGTCCCTTCCAGTTCTAAATCTGACTCTGTGATCCCATTCTGGAAGGAAAACCATCAATAGAACATGCCATGCCTCCTTCAGGTGATGGTGTACAGGCAACCACACCATCATCCCCCGGGATGGCTACTAGCACGGATTCTTAGATCTGCTTTACTAGGAAAAATAGCAGTTTAAGAGGTCAACAATCTGCCTTTTAAATTGCATTCACTAGTTCTGGGAAAAAGTCAGCACCCTGAACTTATGAGAAAATACAGAGAAATGAAGACCAATAGACAGGGCTCTGACTGTCTGAATCAAAGCAATATTGCTATATACTTTACATACATTCCTGGATCAAGAGAGCCTTTACATCTGAGCAGTCAGGGAGCTCTGAACATATGATAACTCAGAATCTTGACCAAGCAAGCCTCTGAAGCAAAATACCAGCTCAGAGTATACATACTTTTCAGAGCCAGAAGGCATCACAGCCCTCATGACTCAGTGGCTAATTAGAAATTAGCAAAAGATGTGAAAGCCTGCCTACAAACAAGTCTCCCTTAAGCAATCTTCCCTTACTGGACTCCATGCAAAGTCTATTAATGGGCAGGGAAGATCTTACACCCCATTAAAAGTACAGATGGTCACTGTTCTTAGGATTATAGATTTATAGCTAGAAGGAATGAATGCTAGAGGTCATCTAGTTCAGCATTCTTAATTTACAGATGAGAAAACCAAGGCCCAGAGAGCTTGAGCTGCTTGTTCAGTGTCACTCAAGTAAGCACATAGCAGATTTGGGATTTGCTTTCAGGTTCTTTGAACATCAGACCCAGAACCCTTTCCCTGTACCATATTGGTTATGGTATATAGGTTAGCACAGTTGATGGCATTCTAGGTTCAGAGTCAGGAATACCTGACTACAAATCTAGTCTTAGACACTTAGCAGCTGCGTGAACCTGGTTAAGTCCCTTAACCTCTATTTGCCTCTGTTTCCTCATATGGAGACCATAATAGTCCCTGTTACCTCCCAGGGTTGTTGTGAGGATCAATGAGTTAACAAAAATACTTAGCAGAGTGCTTGGCACATGTTAAGTGCTGTATAAATAAATATTGACTATCTTATTAATATTATTATATTGCTTGTCAGAGGTTGGGAAGGTTTACATGGCCAGAAACACTTGCAAGAAAGAAAGTAACTTCAGAAGGACCACTCCTACTTGAGAGATATAGGATTGATCTCCATGGACACATTTCTCCCTCCAGTCCTGTCCCTGATAACAGTGTTGCAAGAGGGATGGATTTTAGTGTCCTTCTTGAAGTTTTCTGGCATCTTTTCCATCAGCAGTGATAAAGCCTAAAGAGAAATGTGGTTCCTCCAGAGACAGTTGAATTATGTTCTATGTTGTCTTTCATAGCAAAACTCCAAAGCTTAATCTTGGAAGGTCCTGGCATGAAGGTTTTGATCATGTCCATAGTGGCCTCCCCAAGCATTTCCAATGATTCTTGCTATGATACACTGGGAATTTCAGATTATCTCCAGAATTTACCTGCGGGTTGTTTGGAAACCTATTACTCATTTCATTCATTATAACATTTTAATTTCATTACAACATAGAAATCTGGTCTTAAGAAGCAGATAGGTAACAAACATTCATTCTGTTTCTATGTTTTGGGAGTCTAGGAGAGGGAATTAGAAAGAGAAGTTTTCAGGCCTGTCTTCAGGCTTTAGAGATTGAAAAATGAATTTGTTTCCCTTTCTGATAAAAATTTATGATTTTCTTAATTTACTAAACTGGAATGGAGCTCTTAGAAAATATTCTACCCCAGGAGCTACCAAAGTCTTAGTAAGTCAAAATCCTCTTCCTCAAACAAATAAAATAAAACAAGCCTTATTAAACCAAGTAAGAACCCATCAGAGACTGTTTTAAGGATCTTCACTGTAACAAGGAGTCGGTCAAGCAGGGACTAATTGGCCACTTGTCAGGGATGTCGTAGAGAACATTTATGCTTACAGGTTGGACTAGGTCGCCACTAAGTTACCTTATAGCCATTTTAAGTGTTTGGAGTGGAGTTGGGAGGTTCAGATCTATGATTTCTCAGCATGAAAACTCCCTAACTAAAGTTGGTTGACAGTTTGGGGTACTAAGATGTGGTACAAAGCTATGAGTTGTTCACAGTTACGCAGTTATTATTTGTCAGAAGAAGGACTTGGACACAAGTCTGATTCATTCTAAGGCTGGCCTTCTATTCACTATGCCATGCCTATCTCACTTTCCAACCATAAAATTCTTTTGAAAATTGCAAGTGATGTTATGAGGTTAAAATAGATTTGTTTACCTTTCACCTGCTTCTCTTTTTTCCTACTCTTTATGAGATTGACCAAGTAGGTGAATTCCTGACACTGTAGAGCAACTTCACTCGCTTTCATGCTGCTCTGTGACTATATTTGCACCTTCAACTCCAATCAAACATCTTTTCTTTTTGCTTTAACTTAAACTATCTTTCTTTACCATCCATTAAAAAAAATTGAGTTCCAAATTTTTTCCTCCCCACCCCTCCCCCAGCCATTGAGAAGGTAAACAACATGATATCAATCATATAAACAAAGTCACATAAAACATTTCCATTTAACTATGTTGCAAAAGAAAAAAAAAGCAAGAAACACTTAAAAAAGTGAAAAAGCATGTTTCAGTCTGCACTCGGAGTTCATCAGTTTTCTCTCTGGAAGAGAATAGCATTTTTTATCATGGGTCCTTTGACATCGTCTTGGGTCATTGTGTTCATCAGAGCAGCTAAGTCTTTCACTCTTTTTTTTCCTTTTTTTTGTTTTTGGAGGGCAATTGGGGTTAAGTGACTTGCCCAAGGTCACAGGGCTAGTTTTTTGTGTTAAGTGTCTGAGGCCGGATTTGAACTCAGGTACTCCTGACTCCAGGGCCGGTGCTCTATGCACTGCGCTACCTAGCCGCTCCTAAGTCTTTCACTCTTGATTATCGTTACAGAATTGCTATTACAGTGTACAATGTTCTCCTCTTTTCCCAGGTTTTTCTGAAACCATCCTGTTCATCATTTCTTATAGCACAGTTATATTTTGTCACAATCATATGCCGCAGCTTGTTCAGCCATTCCTCAATTGATAGATATCCCCTTAATTTCTGATTTTGACATAATGAAAAAAACTGCTATATACATTTTTTGTATCTATATGTCTTTTTCCTTTTCTTTGATCTCTTTGGGGGTATGGACCTTGCAGTGCTATTGCTGGATCAAAAGATATGCACAGTTTTATAGCCCTTTGGGCATAGTTCTAAATTGTTCTCCAGAATGGTTGGAAATAACACACAAATTCACAGTTCATCAATGTCCCTGTTTTTCTACATCCTGTTCAACAGTTGTCATTTTCTTTTTCTGTCATATTAGCCAATGTGATAGGTGTGAGGTGGTACCTCAGAGGTGTTTTAATTTGCATTTCTGTAATCAATAATGATTTAGAGCATTTAATACATTCTTCTTCTAAAAACTGCCTAGTCTTATCCTATGGCCAATTATCAGTTGGGGAATGACTATTTTTGAGTAATGAGGTCTTTGCTAGCCAAACATCTTGAAAATGTTGTCTACAAAGTCAGAGAGGTGGGTCCCAACATGACTTCTGGAAGAACAATTCAAATTCTATATGACCTACTGATGATAGATTAGTAGTGCCCTTTGCATTTAGAAAGGCAATATTTTATTTCTCCTTTTCTATTTGGCTAATTTATTCATCACCCTATCCTGTCACTGCCCTCCTCCCCTTTGTAGTTGGCAATATCGCCTCTGTCATTAATACATTAGGACATTCTAAGGCAGACAACAGCATGCATGGACTATTGTCTACATGGTCTTTGATTTCTAGATTTGACTTGTTAGAACTAGAAGGAAGTCTAAAAGCATACACAGGAAAGAATCATTCAGAGACACAAAGAGAAATTGTCCTACATTTTTGAGTAGGCAACACCTCTGAAATGATTAAATCTCCAAAGGTTGAAAAAAGCACAAAGTCCCCATTCCCTTCATTAATGGAACATTTCACATAGTTGTGCCTGATATTCGGTCTGTCCTGCTGAAGTCCTAGCTTCCCCCGGCTCCTTACTGCTCTGTGTTTAGGGTTCTCACCTCCCATGCAGTTCCAGCATTTCTTCGGGTTCCCTTTTTATTTGTTTACCTGTTTGCCTTACTTTTGTCCTCTTCCTCGACAGCGGCGAATCAGAAGGAGCCCATGACTCTTACATTGAAAGTGAAAGAGGAGCCAAAGGATGAAGAAGTTCTCGGTTCAGCGTTGCCTCAGTCCAGCTATGTGTTCAGGCCAGGATCTGAAGTGTCAGTCCCGAGCCTCCCCGAGGACACGATGAAGCCGCAGGAAGGGCTAAGGCGGGATATGTCTGTCAAAGCAGCGTCCGAGCTTCTTATGAAGCTATCAGGTATTTGATTTGTTCTAAAATAATCACATTCTGATACACACACATGTAGAGGTATATGTGCATACACGTGTATATGTACATATGTGTATACACGTGCGTGGACTATTTGTGCCAGACTTGTGATAGAGCCTTCTGAGCCCATATTGGTTTGGTCAACCACAGTTGACCACACTGTACCTTGACCATGGCGTAGTGATGTCAAACCAAGGACAACAACCAACTCTATATACACATGCACATATATACGTATGTATATGTATACATTTAAACTCATAAACCAACTGCTTCCTGCTTAAGTTATAATTAACACAGCAGCCACTACATCATCACATCGTAGCATTTGATTCAGGAGTGATACCATTACTCACTTCAGTTTCTTCTTCGAGATGTGCATGTGTGTTCATTTGAATATGCTCACTGTGTAATCTTCTCAGTATAGACTGATGCAGTTCTGTGCGTATTTGTACAGGGTATAAGTTCTAAAAAACCGTCCTCATGGAGAAAGTGTCTGTAACCAAGCAAGGGTTCTGATTATGGGCAACAAACTTATAGGTGTCAATCAGCTACTGTTTTCTAAATAGGGAGCCTTTTGTTTTATTTTTTAGGTTTTGCATTTTAAGTTTTCCTCCTTCCCTCCCTTCCTCCCTTCCTCCCTTCCTCCCTTCTTCCCTTCTTCCCTTCTTCCCTTCCTCCCTTCCTCCCTTCCTCCCTTCCTCCCTTCCTCCCTTCCTCCCTTCCTCCCTTCCTCCCTTCCTCCCTCCCTCCCTTCCTCCCTTCCTCCCTCCCTCCCTTCCTCCCTTTCTCCCTTCACCCCTCCCTCCCTCCATCCTTCCATCCTTCCTTTCCTTCCTTCCATCCTTCCATCCTTCCTTTCCTTCCTTTCCTTCCTTTCCTTCCTTCCTTTCCTTCCTTCCCTTCCTTTCCTTCCTTTCCTTCCTTTCCTTCGTTTCCTTCCTTT
>JAQQSW010002471.1:0-14950 GCA_028646575.1 Pseudocheirus occidentalis
CCTCTTACTTACATGACTTTTATCATGTTCTATCTTGTGTCCTAGTGATCTGGCTATGGATTCAATCTCCTTTTTGGCTCCTCTATCTCCCCAAGCTCAGGGATTCCTCACACACAATAGCTGTCAATACATGGATACAATGGAAAGAGCAGAGATTTAAATTTTGACACTGCTACCTGCAGAGTGAACAAGTTACACACTTTCTGTGGACCTGCTTTCAGGATTATAGATTTCAAGCTGGAAGAGTCATCTTAGAGGATGTTCAACACATGCCTCTTACTTTTATAGATGAAGAAAGTGAGAGGTTTTCTAATTCCAAGTTCGGCCTGCTTTTGGAGGTAAATTCTCAAAGTCTTGAAACACTGATTCATCTACTAGTCCTCCAACTTTGCCTCTGTCCTGGAGGGAAGACATATCCTGCAAACCTTTCCATTTTAGACAGAAATATGACTTCTTGACTTGAAGTTAAAAGGCTTTCAGAGCCTGATTTTCTGCTCATTGAGTTCCTCTCTCAGAAGTCAAGATTGAAAGCACAGATAGCATGCTTAAAAAAAAATTAAATTGGTTTATTTACTTTTAGTTTACAGCATTCAGTTCCACAGTCCCTTGAGTTTCAGATTTTCTTTTCCTCCCTTTCCCCACCCCCCATCATGGCAGCATGCACACGGATACAGGATCTACAAATATCTTCACATTAATCATTAGTAAGTTTGTAAAGAAGGATTATAACTGATTGCATGATCAGTGGGAAAGAGGAGACAAAACAAAACAAGAAAAAGAAACAGAGCAAGTAGTTTGTTTCAATCTGCATTCAGACTCCGAATCTCTTTCTCTAGATTGGACATCTTCAATCATGAGTCTCTTGGAGTTGTCTTATAGCCTTACGTTGCTGAGAGAAGATAGCATGCTTTTAAAAAAAATAAAATTTTTATATTTTTGGTTTTTTACATCACCAGAGTTTCTCAATATCTCTCTCCCTTCCCATCCCAGAGCAATATCCCATATAACTAATATTTTATAATGAAAAAAATGGAAGTGAAAAAATTCAAGAAAATCAATAAGTGGAAAAACTCTGAAAATATATGCTATGTACCATACCCATGAACCTCCCTTCCCTGAAAATGAATAGGTTGGGTGTTTCTTCTCATTTCTCTCCTTTGAGATCTTGCTTATACTTTGTAATTTTGCAACATTTGCTTTTGATTGTTTTGTCATTATTCTTTTCAATGAACAACATTGTTGTAGTCATTGTATACATACAATATGCAATTTATTGTCTCTGCTTACTTTGCTTCGCATCAGTTCTTACAAGTTTTCCATGCTTCTCTGGGTTGATCCTATTTGCCATTTTTTTTTTACAGCATAGTAATATTACATTTCATTGTCCCACAATTTGTTTAACCATTCCCCAATCAATAGGCAACTGTTTTGTTTCACTTTCTTTGTTATCAAATAAACAGACAACCTGTTGCTATAAATATTTTAGTGTATGGAGAACTTTCTTCTTATCAATGACTTTCTTGGAGATATAAACTTAGTTGTGGGATCTCTAGGTCAAAGAACATGGATAGTTTTGTAACTTTATTTCCACAATTCCAAATTGCTTTCCAAAATGGTTATGGTGTTTTACAGTTCTGTCAACAAAGCAGTATCCCACAATCTATCCAATAATGATAATTTCGAACTTGGTCATCATTACCAATTTGCAGGGTATGAGGTGAAACCTCCGTGTTGATTTTGATTTATATTTTTCTTATTATTAGTGTTTTGGGTTATTTTATATGATCATGAATAGTTTACAATTATTGTGAGAAATCTTCATATTTCCCTATTGGGGAATAGTGTTTAGTTATATACATATACATATATGGATTTGTTTATTGATATACGAGTATCCATTTGTATCTATTTTATTGTTCAATTGTTTCAGTCTTGTCTTTGTGACCTCATTTGGATTTTTCTTGTCAAAGATACTGAAGCAGTTTGCTATTTCCTTTTCCATATGTATCTGTCCATATACATAAATGGATGTCCCAAAAGTCTTAGTGCAGTTTTCAACTATTAAAACATATATAAAAGAGGATCTCTAAATTAGTTAATATTGATTGCTTTGATTTATCTTAATTTGGTTGAAGTATTAAGTTTCCTTTCCCTAGGAAGAACTAACTCTAACAGGTAAGCTAGTATAAAATACTCCCTTAAGCCTAAATCAGCTATAGATTTAGTGAATAGGCATTTTGATAAGATTTAATGGTAGATAAGTTAGAATAGGAAACATATCTTTATAGAAATAAAATAAAATAATCATTAAGATTAAGCTTAGATGTCACGGGACTCTATATAAAGGTCAAGTTCCCTTTTCAGACAGCTGGAGAGTAGAGGTTGACTCTCAGCTTACCATAAATTCCTCTTTTTTAGTAATTTGCTTCTTTTCAGTGAGCTACACAGATCTATAACAGAAATCCTGAAGAGATCACTGAAAGATTATTTCCTCCCAAAGATTTACAGAATGATAGACATATTAAATACAAAATCTAGCGATTATCCAGCCTTAGAAACTTTCCTTACGCCCCTGACTTACCCAGCAGGTGAATATCGCAAATCTACCTGCTTCTTTGTAAATCCTATGAATCAGCCTCATGGTTTGTTTCTTTTCTGGTATAAAGATAAGTTCTTTAAACCTGGCAAATTGTCACTAATTACAAGGGTTTATTCGATCTGATTTAATGGTAAATTGTCAGTTTTGCTATTAAATCATTATGATTTACTTGGAAATAATAAGCCTCAGAATTTTCTTTTCAGATAAAAAATTCAACACAGATATTGTTCATCTTTGTATCTTGGGCATCAAACCCTTTCTGAGGAATTTGATCCAAAATCCCCCCTCTCCTTCTTCTTCCCTTCTTATCCTAGATGCAGTAATTTGTGCAGAAGCTTTTCCATTTTGTCTAACCAAAGTTATTTACCTTTTGTAATTGCCTGTCTCTTGTTTTGTTCAGAACACATCTCCTCTCCATAGTTGTGAAATGTATAGTCTTTGTTTCTCTTCTAGTTTTTTATTGAATGATCTTTAATATTAAGGTTCTTTTTCAGTTGTGAATTTATCATGGAATATAGGGTAAGCTGTTGTTCCTAGCCTGATTTCTGCCAGACTTTTCTAGTTTTTTTTCCAGCAACTTTTCTCATTAAATAAGAAGTTTTTCTTAAATAATTTGTGATTTTCAGTTCATTAAACACTGGATTATTGAAGTTCATTGTTTTTTATTCTTTCTTGTCTAGTTTATTCCTTTGATTAATTTTTCTGTTTTTGAGCTAATAGCAAATGGTTTTGATGACTGCTGATTTATAATATAGCCAAAAGTGTAGAAGTGCCATTGGCCCTTCATCTCTGACTTTTTTCATTGTTTACCTTGATATTTTATTTTATTTTAATTTTTTTAACGTGATGAAGAGCTTTTAATAGAGAGTTGAATTTGGAGAAGATTTCAAGAGAATGAGTGATGCATCTGCTGATATTGTTGATATAAGAGAAGACATTAAAGTGACCTTGAAATTAAAGATCATAGACCTCATTCAAAACCAAAAACTTCTGAATGGTTCAAGTTCTTACAGTGGTGATGATGATGATGGTTTAGGAGTTGCAGATAATTGTGTGCCAACTTCTTATTTTTTCTCATACAGTTGAACCTAAGAGGGTACAAATAAACACTGGAAAAAATACTATTTTAAAATTCAGTGAAAAATAGGGAGTTGACTGGGTTTTGCATCTAGTCCATCATTTTGGATCCTCCCCCTCAATTAATATTTGAAAATTTTATTTAGGAAGTTTCACTTGATACAACACACTTAAAAGGAAATTCCAATCCATTGAAAGATTTAAATGAATGCCTCAAAATAGAAACCAAACAAAAGAAAAGAAAAAAGAGCAAATAATATGCTTCCATTTGTGTTCAGACTCCGTAATTCCTTCTATGGATATAGATAGTAATTTCCATCATGGAAATATGGTACCTTAGAGTTGTTTTGATTTGCATTTCTCCAATTGAAAGTGATTTAGAACATTTTTGTCATATGCTTATAGATATCTTTCATTTCTTTCTCTGAAAACTGCCTGTTTATATCCTTTGTCCATTTATCAATGGGGGAATGACTTGTATTCTTATAAATTTGACTCAGTTCTCTATATATTTTAGAAATGAGGTCTTTATCAATGATGCTGTTTGTGAATATTCTTTCCTAATTTTTAACTTCCCTCCTAATCTTGGTTACATTGACTTCTTTTGTGCAAAAACTTTTGAGTTTAATGTAATCACAGTTATTCATTTTTCATTTTGCAATGCTCTCTACCTCTTCTTTGGTCACAGATTCTATGTTTCTTCATAACTATGTCAGGTACACTATTCCTTGCTCTTCCAGAATGCTTATATTATCAATCTTTATATCTAGCTTTTGCACCCATGTAGGCTTTATTTTGGTATATGGTGTGAGATATTGGTCTATGCCCAGTTTCTGCCATACTCTTTTCGAATTTTCCCAGCAGTTTTTGTCTAATAGTGCATTCTTATCCCAGAAGCTGGAGTCTTTAGGTTTATCAAACAGTAGATTACCATAATTATTGACTACTGTATCTCATGTACCTAATCCATTCCACTGATCCACTACTCTATTCTTCAGCCAGTACCAAGTATTTTTGAGACTGCTGCTTTATAACATGGTTTAAAAATCTGGTAAGGCTATTTGACCTTCCCTAGTATTTCCTTTCATTAATTCCCTTGATATTTTGGACCTCTTGTTCTTCCAAGTGAATTTTGTTACTATGTTTTTCTAGCTTTATAAAATAATTTTTGGTGGATTGGTTGCTATGGCACTAAATAGGTAAATTAATTCAGGTAAAATGGTCATTTTTATTATGTGAGCAGAACATAGGCATGTACAACTGGTGTTTTTCCAGCTATTTAGATGTCATTTTATTTGTGCAAAAAGTGTTTTGTAATTGTGTTCATATAGTTCCATGGGTTTGTTTTGGCTGGTAGATTCCCAAATATTTTATATTAGCATTCATTTTTACAAGCTTTTGAATTTCAAATTTCTCTTTCTCCTTCCCTCCCTTTCTATCCTCCCTTTTTCTGAAAATGGTTGGCAATTTGATATAGGTTATACATGTGATATCATGGAAAACATGTTTCTATCCTAGTCAGCAGTGAAAGAAGAAACAGATCACAAAAATAAAAACCACAAAAAAGAATACAATAAGTTAAAATCATCCATCAGTTCATTATTTGAGTATGGAAAACATTTTTCTAGAGGAATCCTTTGTATTTGTCTTGGGATGGGATCATTGTGTTGCTGAGAAGAGCTGAGTCCTTCAGAATTGATCATCACACAATGTTGCTGATACTTTGCACAGTGTTTTCCAAGTTCTGCTCATTTCACTTAAAATCAGTCAACCATAGTCTCTGAAGGTTTTTCTGAAATCCGCTTGTTCATTTCTTATTTCACAATAGTATTCCTTTGCATTCATATACCACAACTTGTCCACTCATTTCCCAATTGATGGGCATCCCCTCAGTTTCACATAATTTGCCACCAAGAAAAGGGTTGTTATATTTTTGCACATGTAGGTCTCTTTCCATTTTTTTTTTATCTCTCTGGGATACAGACCTAGTACTGGTATTGCTGGATCAAAGGATGTGCACATGTTGGTAGCCCTTTGAGCATAGTTCCAAATTGCTCTCAGGAATGGTTGGATGAATGTTCAACGTCACCAACAGTACATTAGTGTTCAAATTTTCCCATATCCCCTCCAACATTTGTCATTTCCATTTTTGGTCACATTAGCCAATCTGATTGGTGAGAGGTGGTACCACAGAGTTGTTTTAATGTGCATTTATCTAATTAAAAGTAATTTAGACCACTTCTTCATATGACTACAGAGAGCGTTGGGTTCTTCATCTGAAAACCATTTGCTTCTGTCTTTGACCATGTCTCATTGGGGAAATGGCCTGTATTCTTAGAAATTTGACTAGGGGGTGGGCTGGAGCCAAGACAGTGAAGTAAAGGCAGGGACTTGCTTGAGCTCACCCCTAAAGTCCTCCAAATACTTATGAAAAATGACTCTAAAGAAATTCTAGAGATATAGAAGTAAAGGCAGGGACTTGCTTGAGCTCACCCCTACACCCCTCCAAATATGTATTAAAAATGGCTCTCAACAAATTCTAGAGATAGACAATCCACAAAATGAGAGAGTGAAACACATCTCCAGCCCAAGAAAGCCTGGAAGCCTGACAGGAAGGGTATATCTCACTAGACTGGGACCTGAGTGCCGTCCAGTGTGGTCTGCACCTGGACCAGATGTGACCAGAGAAGATCTCAGGGAACTGAACTGCTGGCAGTTAAGATGATTTCCAGATTTCTCAACCCCCAAATGCCAAGAATAATGTGAAAGATCAGTTGGGGAACTCTGTGGTCCTGGGGGAACTCCCTTGTTATGTCTTCCTTTCTGCTAATTATTATTCTGAATTTATTGAAACAAATTTCTCCATCATGTCTCTTGATTTCCGTCTTCTTCTACCAGAAGGTAATCTAGTGCTCATATATGTTGATGGGGTCCTCTACAATCAATTTATTTCCTGCATTTGCTCCATGTCAAAAGGCTTTCTGGTATGTATGGATCACCTTGATTTCATAAGTCATATATTGCAAAATTTCTGTGGAAACAAAAGTTTTAATCATTTCTCACAGTATCATTATACTATTTATGTGGAATGCCCCTAGTATGAGAACAGGGGAAAAAAGAAAAAGAGTCATGACTCAGGCACCATATAGTTGAGGGAAAAATAAAACTGTTCTGGACATCAAAGTGTATCAGTTACCAGTACCTTGATTGGTTGATAGAGACGGACTGAGTGAAACTCCAAGACATGTCTCTGTGAGTTCAAGAAAATTGAGTGAGAAGAAAGTGGACTTAAGGTAAAAGCTAGTTTTTTGTATATGGAGCAGATATTCCAGAAACTACAGTGGAATACTGGGCAGAAGGGGACGGTGGGAGAACTTAGGTTGAGGGGTTATGATGCCCATAAAGGTGCTAGCAATCCTTGATTGGTGGGGGATAAAGAATACGGTTCGATAAACATGGAAATGGGAAAGGTATAACAGGGTGAAAGTATGGTAGACATTGAGGACTGAGTTGAGGTAGTTTTTCCCTAGGGATTCAGTCTCTGGAGACATACTCCCAGAGCATAAGTCTGCTTTGGTGGATGGGGCGGGGGGGGGGGAGAAGTTTTCCTCTGAGGCACTGCACTCCAAATGAAATATATGTCTGCAACACCTTATCAGTTAAATGTGCACAGCATTGTCAGATACATAGAAAAACAATTTCAATTATAATATTTACAAGGTATATTTTATTTCTCTTTTTCTCATCAATAGAATTTATCCCAGGATTCTTCCTCCATACCTTAAGGGAGCCATTCCGTATAATAAATGACATTTATTATGGAGAGGGAAAATTGGAAAAGGAAAAATAATCAACAAAAGTAATTAATGCAGTAAAAAGTCTGTAAATATATTCAAGCCCCTTCCATTGACTCCCCATCTTTGAAAAAAAAATCGGGCTGAGGTGTCTCTTCTCACATCACTTCTTTAGAACCATTCCAAAATGGATGCAAAAAGCCTCATTTATAGAAAATTGGCAGTGGAACCCTGAAGAGTTACTCTTCTACACAGAGAACTGTGCAAGGACTTAATGTTGCTCCAGACTTGATGGAAAGGCAAATGAGGGGACACTTTTTTTTTTTTACTGTCTTCTGCTGAAGCATTTCAGGGGCCTGGTGGGCTGTTGAGTTGGTATGGAGGAAGTTGTTCAGTCTTGGGAAGGCATGACTGAGTTTCATAGTGGTGGTGGTGAACCAGTGAAAGGTGGTGTTGCATTGCCCTAAGATCCAGGCAGTGACCAGCAAAAGGAAGGTCAATTGAAGAAGTTGGCAGAGGTGGGGGCAGCTTTTAAGGACAGGTTCTGGAAATGGTGACTTGATCACAGGGTAAATAGGCTCTTGGTTACTTCCAAAGGTGAAAGTCACAAATGACTCATCTTCCATTTCAGGCCTTGAGTGTATCCTCTGAAAGAGCAGGGTTTGGCCTCATCTTGTAAAGTGCTCCAAGTAAAGTGCCAGGTCCTGGAGCAAGGATCCATTTCTCCACTTTTTGGAGTTAAGGAGAATCTTGTGCTGAGAATAAAAGCAAGCAGAGACCTGGGTTCAAGGTAAATTTAGGTGTGGATTTATTGATCAAGTGTGCGACTACCTGAAGTATAAACTCAAATCAGGCAGTCCCTAATGGATCTCACAGACTTGATTATGTAGACCAAAAAGAGGAACTACAACCAGAAAGGGGGCTAGCCAAAGCTATGACATCACAGAAGCTAGAAGAGCTGATTGGTTAGCTATTTTGGGAATATGGCACAGGGGTACAAAAGCAGAACGGTCCAACATTTAATGACATAAGGGTCCCTCCCAGAACAGGACGAGGTGCAGGATTGTGAGGAGGGGGACTGGAAAGTCTCAGGGTCATGTTCCAAGCAGAGGGTGTGGGGTCTGGTTGCAGGGTCAAGTGGAAAGGGGAACTGGAAAATTCTACCAGGGTCATGTTCTGGGCAAAGGGTGTACGGACCCTGCTTGGTCAGTGGGACAGGACAGAGGGTGGTCCCTAGATACAGTCCTTGTACCCAGGCTAATCCTTGTACAGTATAAGGAAAAATACAGAATACTAAATTGAGGAAGTAAGGGGGAAAGGAACTATGCCTTAGGCAACATGCCCAGACTCTTGCCTTAAGCAGTTTCTGGCTGTGACAAAGAAATAGGGGCAGAAAGGCAGAAATAAAAAGGGGCTTGATGGTGGGACACAGGTGGGCCACACTCAGGTGGTGGGCAGGTGATCTGGGATTTGAATTAGGGTATATCAAGAGGAAGGTAGTTTCATAGTGACTGGCTGAAATGGCAATGTGGGGGAATCAGTTTTTTCTACAGATTTTCTGTTGGTCACAGTGAACATAGTTTCCAGGTTGGGAAAATCCTGTTGTATGTTGAAAAATTCCTGCTTTAGGAAGAGGACTGAATTAGTAAGGGCACTGAGACTTTGATCATGAGCAGCTACTATACTATAGGTTTCTCCACTGGGATGTTTTCAAGTCACTGGTGAATTTTTTAGGTACTAGAAGGTGGGCACCCCCATGAACCATGAAGCAGGCAGGAAACATAGCATGGGGGGGCACTTGGAGCTGCTCTAACTGCTGGTGTTATTGGTAGTAAGAGTAGGTTCAGAGGTGAGAGATCAGTACTTATTAGTCCACAATTTATACAGGCACCAGGGCAGTACTTGCATGCTCAATTTTCCTGATATTGCTGGTTGAACATTAGAAGAAATTGAATTCCCACAGGATACAGGTGATGACCAGCAATAGGAAAAACAAGAAAAGGAGGCAGAAGAAACCCCAATGTTGAGAAAGGGGTTCTGAAGGTTGTAGGGGTAACTGGATGACCACAGGCATGTAAAGTGCCTGGTCAGCTCCATACTACAAAGTTAGTGCTTGTAAATTATCCATTTCAGGCTCTCAGGATCCACTGGAACTAGGAGTGTGTCCTTTTTGAACCAGTCTCCAAAGAGCTTTGCCTAGTCCTGGCCCAGTGAGTTCTATTCCAAGAATGCACCTTGGATGTCTTATTAGGAGTCTTCTCAGTCAGGAATACAGCTACAGCTGGAATCTAGACACTGAGGCAGAGCTCCCTTGATATTTTAAATCTTTTGTTTTTTCAAATGATTACAAATTTTTTTTTCTTGGGAAGTTCTGTGGTACAGTGATGTTAAATTCAATTCCTGCAGGTCACATATTGATTTAAAACTCCCACAAATTAACACCATCGGCACTGTACACCATCTTTATTTATTTTGTTAAACGATTCTCAATTACATTTTAATCTGGGTGGGCCACATTCAGGAGTTTTGCAGGGAGCTGGCAGTTGGAGTTTGACACCTCTTGCTAAAGTATTTCAATGAATTATATGGTTGGGACAGCTTGGTGGCACAATGGATTAGAACACTGGTCCTGGAGTCAGGAAGATCTGAGTTCAAATTTAGCTTCAGACACTTACAGCTTTGTGATCCTGGGCAAGTCACTTAACTTCTTTTTGTCTCAATTTCCTCATCTGTAAAACTGAGATAATAATAGCATTTACCTCTCAGGGTTGTTGTGAGGATTAAATGAAATAATCTTTGGAAAGTGCTCAGTGCAGTGCCTGGCACATGGTGAATGCCATTTGACCTGTTAGCTTGGTTATTTTATATTTTTTAAAATCTTGCTTTTCTTCCTTTGTGTTCTCAGTTTTGTTAGCATGCAAGTGTTCAAAGTAGGTTCTGATAATTCTTGTTATTTCTTCTGGTTTTGTTGTGGTTTAACCTCGCTTGTTTGCTTTTGTATTGGTTTGATTTTTCTAGCATCTTTTTAATCATGCTGGCTAAAGGTTTAACAGTGATGTCAGTGTTTTCAAAGAATGAATGTTTACTTTGATCATTCTATGTACATTTTGACTTGCAGTTTATCTATTTCTCCTTTAATTTTTGATATCTCCTCTTTTACATTTATTTTGGGGTAGATTATGTAGTGACCAATTTTTAAAATTGCATATACTGTCCCCAATGGATAAATGGTCAAAGAATATGACAGGAAAGTTTTCAGAAGAAGAAATCATATAGCTAGTCATATGGAAATGGTTGTATAGAAAATTGCTCTAAATAGCAAGTAATTAGAGAAATGCAAATTAAAACAACTCTGAGGTACCACTTCACACCTGTCAGATTGGCTAATATGATAGAAAAGGAAAATGACAAATGCTAGAAGGGATAGTGGAAAAAATAGTCAGGCTAACACATTGTTGGTGGACCTGTGAACTAGTTTAATCATTCTGGAGAACAATTTGGAACTATGCCCAAAGGGACATAAAACTGTGTCTAACCTTTGGTTCTGTAATCTCTGGAGACCAGAGAGATCAAAGAAAGAGTAAAAAATCCCATATGTACAAAAATATTTATAGCAGCTTTTTTTTGGTGGTGGTAAAGAATTAGAAACTGAAGTGACGCTCATCAGTTGGGAATAGCTGAACAAGTTATAGTATATGATTGTGATGGAATACTATTGTGCTCTAATAATTGATGAAGATGATGGATTCAGAAAAACCTGGGGGATTTATGTGAATTGATGCAAAGTGAAGTGAGTAGAACCAGAGAGTATTGTATTGTAATGATAATCAACTATGAAAGACTTAACTACCATGATTAATACAAAGATACATAACAATTCCAAAGGACTTTTTTTTGTTTGTTTGTTTTTTTGGAAGGCAGTTGGGGTTAAGTGACTTGCCCAAGGTCACACGGCTAGTTTGTGTGTGTGTGCGTGGGTGTGTTAAGTGTCTGAGGCCGGATTTGAACTCAGGTACTCCTGACTCCAGGGCCGGTGCTCTATTCACTGCACCACCTAGCTGCCCCCAAAGGACTTGTGATGAAAAATGCTATTCTCTTTCATATAGAGAACTGATGGACTCTGAGTATAGATTAAAGCACATTTTTTCTTTATTTTTCTGGTTGTTTTTTCTACAACTTTGCTAATATAGAAATATGTTTTTCATGACTGTATCTATATAATGGATCTCATATTTCTTGTCTTCTCAATGGAAAGGAGAAGAGGTGGAAGAAGGGAGAGAATTTGGTATTAAAAATAAAAATTAAAACAAAAAGAATACATGTTTCATAAACGTATATTCTATTCCTTTTCTATTTTGTTAAAGTATATGTTTAGGGATATTCTATTCCTTCAGAGAAATGCTTTATTGCATCTGGGAAATTTTGGTGTACTGCTTCATCATTATGCTTTTCCTTTACAAAATTAATTGTTTCTAGGTTTTAGTTTTTTAAGTTGATTTGTTTATTTACTTTTAGTTTACAAGACTCAGTTCCACAATCCCTTGAGTTTCAAATATTTCCCCTCTCTCTACCCCCACCCCCCATGGCAGCATGCAATCAAGTATAGGATTTGCAAATACTTTCACACTGGACATTAGTCTGGTTATATAGAAGGGTTGTAACCAATGGAATGAACAATGGGAAAGAGAAAACAAATAGGTTTTAATTTTTGACCCACTCATTATTAAAGATTTCATTTTAAAGTCTTCATTTGAGTCCATGTCTTTTGTTTCTGTGACCTAAACTGATATTATTTTTACGGCATTATGATCTGTGAAGGATGTTTACTATTTTTGCTTTTTCTTTTTTTTAAACATTTATTGCAATATCTCTTTGCCCTGATACATAATCTGTTTTTGTAATAGTTTCATGTGGTGGTGAAAAATAGCCATATTCTTTAGGAGTCTCTTGGGGAAGACACCATACATCATTTTGCTCTAATTCCTCCAGCATTTCCTTCAAATCTATATTTTTCCTTTAGTTTACATTTTTGTTAGATTCGTTCAAAACTAAGGGAAATTGGGTTTACTGCTTTTATTTTATTAGTCTATCTCTTCTTGTAATCCAGCTAATTTTTCCTTTATGAATTTTGATGCCAATGCCTTTAAAAGTTTGATGTTGATGTTGAATTGTTGTCTATGGTCCTCTTCAGTGAAAAATAGTTTCCTTGTTAATTTCTTTTTTATCTTGTAACTACTTGCTTTTGCATTGTTTGCTATCATGATTATGACAGCTGCTTTTTTGGATTCATTTGCTATATAACAAATTTTGATCCAGCCACTCATTTTTATTCTGTGTTCATCTTTGCTATGAAGATGTGTTTCTTGTGTAATTTGTCTAACCCTCGTCCCTGGAAAGCTAGATATGTGATTCTTTACTCTTCTTCCAGGGTTCCCAAGCACCCTTAAGGAGGCTTGGAAGTTTTTAGACTCTTTCAGAGGCTCCAGCTCCCACCAATGGTGTTTCCTCAAGTGTTGGGGGTTAGGTCCCCTGCACCCCAATTCAATTTAGCCACTAAGAAATGGATTAGCATTTGTAAAGTAATATTTACTTCAAAAGGTATAATCAGAAATACAAACTCACTCCCTAATACATGTGGTATGTAACTCCCTCCTTACTCTGCCTCTCTCACATACCATCCTAGTCTCTGAGAGAGGGGAAGGGGATTAAGTTCATCATTTAGCTTAATTCCTATGCAGCATAATCATAGTTTCAAGCCCAAAGGCCCTTTTGTGTTCAGGTATCTGGCTTCTCTGTTGCAATGGTTAGCTGCACTATCACATCCAGAATCCTGGCTCCATGGTGGTCATGGCTCAACCTCTAGAGTCCAGTCACTGCCTGCACCTAGAGATCGGGGATAAATGAAGCAGAACAAGACAAATATTCCTAGACCGTTTCTTGGAGCCAGAGTAAGAGAAGGATCAAGGGAAGGAAATCCTTTCCCTTTCACTGGTTTGGTTCATGGTGCCCTTGTTGTGGGTGAATTGTGATCTTCACCTTCTGACTAAAGCAGGAAAGAATGATCAGAAAGGATATGAACGGAAAAAACAACTATCCCAGTGTCTTCAGTTTAAAAGACACAGCCCATTCTGGTTAGGCAGCCAATCAACCTGCTTTCATGATAGGGAACCAAGAGTGCCTCTATCTCAGGAGATCTGAGCATGGCCAGGACAAGTTCCTTTAGGGCCTATCTCTATGTTGGACAAACTAGGCATGTTCCAAAGGCTCAATTACCCTTGTAAGCAACAGGTTGTACAATTTTGTTTTCTTAGCTATCTATCACTTTTGTTTTATTTGATTGAATTGTTTAATCCATTCACATTTAAAGTTATAAGCTAGGTTTATATTTTCCTCTGTCTCTGTTAACCTTTTAAAAGTTTGCCTAAAGGAGACAACAGGCTACGAGATAAGCAGTTACAGCATTTATTCCCTTAAAACTAGTGAACTTGTACGAGGAGTTAGAAGTTAAGTTCTAACTCCTGAACAAAAGATTCAGAAAGCTTAAATACACTTTAGAACCATCCCAATTCAGGGTGGCTGTGTCACACAAATTTATGATCTCCATAAATGTTTAATCATTGTATGAGAAAGGAATTGTCTTAATTAAATAGATGGCAAATGCAATAGAATAGGAGAGTTGACAAAGTGTCAATTGACTCAAGATATCTGTGTTTTCTTTACCATTAACATTCCATAACATATGTCCCCAAAATATTAAGATAAAAAAGTCCCCATATTCAAGTTAATTCCTCAAGTTAAAGGTCTCATCCTTAAGGGCTGTAAGGTAAGTCTCTTCTGACTCTGTTGACGTTAAGAAAAGGCATTCTCCAAGCTCACTCAGAGAGCAAAGAAGCTGTTGGGTCCATTTTATGATGTCTCTGTTTTACTCCTGTAAGGAGTATGTCCCAAGATAAGGGGAAATCCCACTTTCAGCCTTATCTGGTATCTTTAGTTGCTGACCCAGGAAAAGGCATTTTTAAAGCAGAGCAAAACAGTGTGTTTGATTAGTTCAGACTTTAGCCAAAAATATGATATTTAATGATTATCATTTCATATCATATTTTTCTGAATTTGGATTTTTGTTGTTATTGTTCTTCCTCCATAAAGATAGTACTTTGTGTCTTCAGTTATTTTTGTTTAGTCTATATTTTCAAAGCAACCATCAGGCTCTCTTCCCATTCCCTTGAATGCCCATCTCATTTGTTCCTTCTTCCCCTGGTTTTGTAATTCTACCCTGAGGGCTTTCCCTTCCCAAATTGATTATTTTTTTGACTGGGTAAAAGAGGCCATTCTTTGCCTCATTCCCTCCCTCCTTTCCTCCTTCACTCACTCCCTCCCTCCCTCCCTTCCTTCCTTCCTTCCTTCCTTCCTTCCTTCCTTCCTTCCTTCCTTCCTTCCTTCTTTCCTTCCTTCCTTCCTTCTTTCCTTCCTTCCTTCCTTT